>JAHWFP010121123.1:0-52445 GCA_023313725.1 Lithobius niger
GAACAGGTCTCGAAGAAATGAAATGGACCATTGCTGGCGGCCATTTTGTGCCCCCCCCCCTCCCTAATATTATTATAGGTCGGTCCGGACAGTTTGCTGGCCATGGCCCAGCGTGCATTTCGAACTTTATGACTGGTGGGTACCCGAAGAGAGTGAGCAAGCACAGCAGAGTTGTTAGCTATATGCCACAATCAAGGTAAAACGAAAACGTGCTGGACTGCGTATTTTGGGTTTTCCTTATGCAGAATTATACCTTATACAATTTGCGAAGATTTATTGTGACCTAATGTTATTTAAATGATTTATTTTGGTTTTAAAACGTTTTGTACCTTTTAGCTAAATTATATACAACTTTCTGTCTAAAAGCTTGGACTGTCTTCCTTAGAAACGAACATGGCAAATTGTCATGTACGAAACGCACACGTTTGCTAAATTCGTTCGTAATTCATTAAGGTGTGTATTACAACGAACAACTGTAATATTTCGCAGGTATGTGTGTTTTATACAGTGTCTAAATTAGCGAAATACGTGTAATTATTTATTCCTAATTGGCGATACAGAGATCGTAACCGTTGCAACGCTTTCTCTGAACCGGAGCTTAATCGATCATCATCTACGCTGAAACGCAACATCCTTTCCGAATTGCATGCAACACAGGCATGTTTTCGGAAAACGAACCATGTAGAGATCACAAGCGCTTAGCCGCAGACCAAATCTTCCATGTTAACGGATTTCGCAGGTCCAGGCATGTTCGAGCGAAAAACTTCGCCGCAATACCGTTTTTTTGCGTAACCTAAAATGCCAACAACAGTGAAAACGGAAGGAAGAATTGAGCGAAAAGGCCCAGGTCGCTGTCGGCGCGGCCTTGTATTAAGGCTATTTTTTTTTTTATATTTTACTAGTGAAAAGCCCAAATTAGGTTAGGGCATGCAGCAGAAGGAAGTTTCTTTACCCCCCCACTTCATCCCCACTGCAAATCCTCTTAATCCCTCCCCAGCCGTGGGGTTCCGTGTACAGCACAGATGGAGATACTATTCTAAAAGTTCATTTGTGAAAAAAAGGTTTATTTACTCATTACAATATTACAACTTCCAAGGGATGTAACCCTCCATTCTTAATACAACGACTGGTAGGGCCGTAGCCAGAATTTTTTTTTTATCCTCGTTAGAAACCAACCTTGCCAAGTGTTCTAGTGTTTATAGAGAGTAATAACGATCATATCAAAAACCAAAACTGGTAAAAGAGACGGCCAAGTTCCGAATGATTCGGCCCTTCAAAGGAGTAATATCAACACGCCAAAACATTCGCCAAGTTAATCGCACCGACGAATATTTTGAAGGTTAAATGAAAACTATAACATTGCTACTTTCGGTTGCAATGCTTAAAGGGACATAAATCCCTGTTGGCTTTCCTGCGTGACTCAGTTTTGCGACATTAGTTCAAACGTATGTAAATGTTGCCAACACATTCATTTTCTTGTTTTTTTTCTTGCGTGCGAGGTGATTTAGTGGCGACATTAACTCTTAACCTGTGTAAATGTTGCCAACTGCAAACTCGTCGGGTCGCACGATATAGCGGAAGGACTTATGTCCTTTTAAGTTTCATTTAACGTCCGGTGCGATTAAGTTGCCGAATGTTTTGGTGTGTTGATATCACTCCTTTGAAGGGCCGAACCATTCGAAACTTGGTGGGCTCTTTTACCAGTTTTGGTTTTTGATATTATATCACTTCTTTTTTTTTTTAATTCTGTATTAGTCTCAACAGAACTAGCCTGCATATTTGTAATAATGTGCCACGTCAACCACAGCTTCAGTGGCCATTTTTAAAAACTTTTAATTTCATATCACTTCCTTTGTGAGACCGAACCAGTCTCAACAGGTGGCCTCTTTACCAGTTTTTGGTTTTATTTTGAGATTTTGTTTGTTTTTCGTGAATTGGACGTCGAAATAATTTCTTTTGCAACGTTGTTCCGATTTGTGACGACACACTAGTAGTACAGAATAAGCAGCTGACTACTGACCTTAACTAGTTCTCGTTACCACAGCATTGCCGGCCACTGTGAATGCTGTGGCCTGGCCACGGCCCTGCTCGTGTCCCTGACAAAAACAAGTGACCTAACCTAACCGCTAATAACACCAGAAACACACATGATCAATACAGACTGGTCGACCGCACACGCCAAGACACGTACGAAGCATGTGCCAAGTTTTAACACGGAGGATTTTGTCTACGGTTAAGTGCTTTGATGTAGATCAACTGCATCACTTTACTGTCATCCACAGCTAGGAAATTGACATACCTAAGTGAGATTTTCATTGAAACACTAACGAATACGAGTTGAGTTTAAAATGTTCGTAAACAATTTAGACCCGACTGGGTGGTCATTAGCTTGAGCCGTTTTCTGAAACTCACTTTGACGATGACTTAATTCTTGCAGGGTTCATATACCTACCTGGAAAGTCAGGGAAATCAGGGATAGTCAGGGATATGAAATCCAGTCAGAGGGAAAAAATGGAAAATTGGTGAAAAGTCGGTGATAGTCAGGGATATTCGTTTTTAGAATGAATTGGTTTTTTTTAGAACCATTTTTCATGAACCGTTTTTTTCTCATGTTTAGAATTTCGTTCTTAGAATGACCCATGGTCTCATTAAGTTCCTCTCGCTTTGCGACTTACTACCTTCTTATCCATTAAAAAAAAATATGAGAAAAATTGTCAGCTGCCATCCAGGTAGAGTTATAATGCCAAGCCTGCAGAGTCAGCAGTTAACTGTTTTATTGAAAAATTAAGAAAAAAAGGTCAAGAGATATTTGAAGAAATAAGTCGGGGAAAATCGGGGATAGTCAGGGATATTCATTTTCATATATGAGTATGAATGCTGTCTTGCAACCTGCAGTCAAACTTGTTTTTCGTGATTCAGCAGACCAGGTACAAAATCACTTGGTCGCTCTGTGGCTTTATTTGCAAAGCCGTTGAAACGTCACGACACAGGGACCATGTGCGAGAAAACAAGAGCCTTGATTTGCGCGTCGAATCAGCACCGACTGCGCCCCTAGCCTTCCACACAAGAATTAGATGAACCCTGCAGGAGAGGGCCATTTAGGCCCGGGAAATGGTTAACGTAGGCCCCTCACTCGTGGCATTTCGTAGAAATCAGTCAGCATGAAAAAAATCAATAGGCCGCTGATAGGCCCTCGAAGCATTGGCCCAGTGTGAAACTTCCCGTTTTCCTTATGGCCAGTACGCCCCGGGATGATGAACTCCTACAGAACCTCTTTTCAGGATCTCGTGGACCGATCTTGTGTTTGACCGTGAATTTTTGCCTGTTAAATGCCAGAGATTCGAGCCATTACTTTAGTAGAACATTTCAAGGCTCCCAGTGTTAACGGGCAAAAGATGGCAGAGAGAGTAGACAACAGTGAAAACGGAAGAAAGAATTGGAGCGAAAAGGCCCAGGTCGCTGTCGCTGTGTGCCCAGGTCGCTGTCGGTACGGCCTTGTGTTAAGGCTACTTTTTTTTAAATTTGTAACTAGTGAAAAGCCCAAATTAGGTTAGGGCATGCAGCAGAATGAAGTTTCTTTACCCCCCCCCCCCTACTTCATCCCCACTGCACATCCCCCCCGCAGCCGTGGGGTTCCGTTGGTGTACAGTACAGATGGAGATACTATATTCTGAAAGTTCATTTGTGAAAAAAAAGGTTTATTTACTCGTAGCAAAAAAAAAGTTATATCGGGCTTAGTGGAGAACAATACAGCCCAATTCCGTTTTAAAGTGGTCGTATCTAATATTGTTGCCACCCTTCTTATGCACCATTGTTATGCTTATGCTGTTTCCGATGTCCAGTTTCGTCACTATATAGGAAATTAACGATGTTTGATTTATTTTATTTTTTGGTTTTATCTAAAGATTTGTCCTCTAGAAAGGTCGTGCGTTTGAAATGGAAGGAAAAGGGAGAATGTTGTTCCTTCCCGTCATTCTAACCAATGAGACGCCTTTGATGGCTATGGGTTTTATTCTGGCCCCTGCACCCTGTCGTGATCGCAGACTAAAACATTTTCCTCCCCTTACTAAAGTTCTTTTTCTTTCTAAAACGTCTGCAAGGTTCAAAATTGAGTGGGTTAATGTATACGGAGTGGCTTTACCATTTTGACTTGGGTGGGCAACCGTCTTAGTAGGTAACCGGAAGCAAAACGATAATACACCGTTTAAAATAATACCATAACTCACCAAAACTGATGATTTGTTTGCAGTTCTGTGTACTGTAAATTTACGATGCAATTCGTTTAATGAGTCACCTATGAGAAACTAATGCTGAAAAGTACTGACCTCGGGGCGTTCTGACATGGCATTACCGCTTGTTCAAATGCAAAGGAAAACAGAGTGCGTTGGTCCAAAGTCCGTCAGTGTGCAGGAGAACTAAACAGCTGGAGTAAAAAGCGGCCGCAGACAGGTGACAGAACCAGATAGACACACGGTAAAGTTGATTTGTCAATGGCGCAGCCTTCAGGCTGAGAATATTTAGAAATACGTGTAAGATTGATTTAAAAAAACCACACAAAGAGCATTACGTGTTCAACGTTCTTCACCGAGAGTGCAGGGAAATGTGATGTATAATTAAAAATAGCCTGCGACTGTTAAATCTGACCAGCTAAATCTTATAGCTACTACGTCATCGACCGACTTCTATAATTTTGTTAATAGTTTTAAACTTCACTGATTGTTTAAAACATGTCCTATTTTTGCGAAAAGCATAATACCCACCGTATTAATTTGTTGACAAAACGGCATAGGAGTGGTTGTAGTAATTTGCCACGTTAGAATGGATGGCGGGTTGGGCTGGGGAGGGGGCAGATAGTAGTTGCTAGGAGACGGCGTTTAATGAGCTCTATATTCTACTACGCGCAAGGATTCTTTTCTAGGAGCCGTCTTGTCAGTGAGAGAGAGCGGTGTTGTCTTTCTCTCGGTGAAACGCTAGTGGGACGGTAGGCGGCATCCGGCATCATTTTCGCAAATTAAACAGATGGCTTGCTCTGTAGGAAGGTTGTTTTTCTCTTCCTCTTCTGTCTTGTTGGTAACCGCGATTGTGCAAAGAATATTTTTGTCTGTCTCTTGTCTGTCTGTCTTTCATTCGTCGTGGAAGTTTCAGTCAGTTTGTCTTGTTTTTTTTTTTTTTTTGTTGATTTCCTTTCGTTTTTGAAACTTGTTCCTTGCTTTGCTTTCGTTCTTGTCGTCGGGTAAGGGAAATTAAAAAAAAAAGGATGGAGGGGATGTTAAAAAAAAACGGGGGAAATGATAAGAAAAACAGATGAAGTCTCCTTCGAAAAGGAGAGCACGTGAGAAGGAACTCTTTTTGAAACGTCGTAATGAGTGTTGAAAGCGTTTGCTAATGAGTTGGCGCTGCGTCTGTCAGTTGAATCGAGCAGGTGGCAAGAAACACTAATAGACGGTTGCGGGGATGGGCGGTGGGAGTGCGGTGAGGTGAGGTGGGGTGGGTGGGGTGGGGTGAAGGAGTGGGGCAAAGAGTGGAAGGTGAGGTGGTTGCGTGTTTCTTGGGATTGGTAACTTGTTGCGCCGATTGGATGGCTTCGTTATAGGCGTTTTGGGCCGGATCGGGTCGTAGACTGTAAGAGACACGGGAATTAAAGTGAAGAGTCAAGGGTTATCATCGGAAAAGACTTAAACGTCGAGGGAAATTAAAGATGGTCCCCAACCCCCCTTTTTTGTTTACGTTGTAGTCTTCTGTAGTATTCCAGTTGTCAAGGGCCGTGTTTCTAGCTGGATTAGATCTTTGAAGGATGTTCTGACGTCGTGTGATGTGTGGAAGACTGGGATATGATTGATGTTACGTGATAAAGTCCATCGCGGACCTCTCAGCCAGTGGAATGCTCTTCATCGGGTTATTCCGATCTAGCGTTTTTCGGGTGCGAGAATCGCACGTTTTTTCAGTAGTAATATCACGAGAGGGTAGTTTTTTATCGATAAACTTTCTCAATCACGAGTTGCATTCGGAAGCTGAAAAAATACCGAGCGCTTGCGCTTGAACTTCGCATAGTAGCGGCGTTAGGCCTAACCTAATGAGAGCGGCCTCACGCACTTGGGCTGCCCATCTTCCGTCACCATGGTAACCAAAGATTAAGAGCACGTCGCCAGAAATTCAAGTAATGTGTCATTTGGCTATCAGGTACGTCGTATACGTTTAGAAATTGGTTTAGGCCCACCAAATTCAGTTCTTGCAAACGTTCGTTATAATGCGGAAAACAAGGTATATCAGGTGAGTCGATCGTAAAAACCAAGATGGAGGGATGAGGCTGACTGTTTAATCTGATAAAATACCGTGTGGTCGTTTAATCGTTAAGGAGGCGTGATTGGCTGGTGGCTGCCGTTTGCTGGCTTCCCATTGGTTAATTGTTGTTATAAAATTATGAAGGTATATTCTCACGTTAAAGCGGCAGATAACGTGTTGGCGTGTAACGTGCTATATTGTCACTGAGTGACACCTAGTACACTTAATGAAAATAAGCAAATAGGTTCGTAAGACATTTGTTTTAATTGCGGAATGTGTCTGTGAGGAGAGTGTCGGGGGAGGGGCGGTGATAATGTCGGGGCAAAATGTCCAACGTAAGGGGTGGGGGGGGGGGAAGGTGTCCGAATACCGTTTATGATTTTTATGAAGGCAACTGTATTCAGAACTGGTCATCTTTATCTCTAATCGATCGAAAGTGTGCGATCTGTACTTGCTGGCTTTTCTACAGAACCAGAATTTGTAAAGCATAAAAAAGGAAAATAACAAAATATAATTTTGCGTGTTTATCTTTTGCTAGCGATTTGTTGAACCTTGCGTTTTCTATCCATATTTTATGGCAGCAGGCTTATTGCCGTATAAAACCCTGCTCACTGCTTAGCAGCGAATCATCTTTATGACAGCTATGATTGGTCATGGGGAAGGGGGTAGACTGCCCCCCCCCCATAAATGATTATAGCCTTATCAATTGGCACGTTCTAGTCACGTCACTCCAACAACGAAGCATAATGCTGAAACAAGACGGGTGTATAGTTTTGTACAGTTTAGTGTCGGGTTTTCATATTCAACTTTGAATTGGTCGCTTATTCACATTTAGAGAAGGTCTGACTGCATTTTGGGTGTCGCAAATCTTGTTTACTTGCATGTTTGCTGGGGCCAATGGCCAATCTTAGTCTTGTGTCTAATCTTACATAGGTGGACATTATCTATGCCTTGTAATTATATTTCCGGTTCCTGCCTCTAGAACCTTCTAGAACTTTCCATTACCCATAATACCCTGGCCATTTCGCGGTCGTCAGGGGTTACCAAAACGTATTTAAGCACGGGGGGGGGGGGGCAGCATGGAAAATCAGAAAGCCTTCCGGCCAGCCAACTGGCTGCTCCTCCCTCAACCCCTGCTAGGTCTCCTAGTTAGGGGGATTTTGGCTGTTAGGCCTCTAGCAGGCCCAACTTTGGTTAGGCTCTTTTCCCCCAACCTAAACTAAGCCTTTTTATTAAGCTTCTTAACCCTAACTTAACCCCAAAGTTCACTAGCTTCCCTTAGAAGAATTTGTTCAGTCTAATTAGTTAGCTCTCCCACAGTTTGTTATTTTTCGTCATTGGGCGTAACCACCGTGAAAGAAACGATATATCGGAAATTATTAATCGGTAAATACTAAATAATAATAGGAATTTTCTGACTGCAGTTCACCGCTTTCTCCTTTTCCCGTGTTTCTGTCCCTGACGTTTACAAATTTCTGCTTTCCTGTGATTTGTTTCCTGGCGTTTCACATTCAAAGTTTCTTTTGCGTTCGAAATGAATGGGGAGAGAGAGAGAGAGGGTGAGAGGAGAAAGGCGGGCTTTCTGTCGGGCGGCCGAGCCGTGCAGGAAAGGCGATGGGGTCGCGAAGGGGCATGCTGGGAGCAGTGATTGCAAACGCTGACTGTAGCTGAGCCCGTAATCGCCGTCTGATGGATAGGACTATGCCCGTAGATTAGGTTGGTCGCAGGTCTGTTTTGCCCCCTCACCTCACCTCACCCCCCCCTCCTTCCCCACACCCACCTTCCCACTTTGCTACGCCGCTAACCTCAATTTTAATGAAATTCTAATGGAATTTTAACTGTTTCAACTTGGGGTAGAATCGTTGTAGCAGGGATTTCGGTTCTGAGGATCGTTTCAAATCCTTTCTGGAGCCGATCGCCGACATTTTCTTTTTTTTTTTTTTTCTGGTTTGGTTTGTTATTGAAAGTAATAGAATAAAGAGGGTTGATACGGCTTCGGCGCCGGTGGTGTTGAAATGGGTCCACGACAATTCGGGCCAAAATTATTAGATATTGCGACAATTCGGCCCCATAAAAAATCTTAACTCGGCGAAAATTCGGTCCCACAAAAAAAATTAACACGCCGGAGTGGATAGGCAGATTTATTAAAAATTGCTTTTGCACATCAGATCGGAACCCGGGGGTGGGGGGGACGGGAAGCTCGTTTCGCGTGAGAACGATAAACATCATGAAAATCTCCCAATCAGAACTGCCGGAAACTCACTCCCGGGAAATAAGAAGAGTGAAACTCTGGGTGTGCACTTAATCTATATTATTGCAAAGTATCCGTGACCAAAATGCCACGTATTCGTCATGATTTTGGTGCCCGCACATGTCTTCAATAAATTGCAACCATATCTCTATTCTTTATTTCTAGGGCCGGAGAGATAGAAACTTAATTTATGGGTGGGGGGAAGGGCACACCTGTACCCCACTTCATTGTTGGACCCCATCTTGCCTGTCAATCTTCAGTGGTCAGTGGTTATTTGGTTTTAATAAACAATGAGATGGCTTATATTTGTGATGAACCAGACTTTTTGTTCACCTGTATGTAAAAGCGAATTTACGTCTTTTTCATCTGTTACTGTTATGTTAGATCGGAGAGAGACTGTTTCGCTAGGCAACTCCTAGAATCTTTTACATGCCACTGTCAGCATGACCACGAGTACATTTCCGAGGCCCTTTGATAGACATGGATGCAGCAGCGTCATGACTGGTAGCCTACGTTCTCTTGAAAAGTTTGCGTGTTACTGGCTACACCAGGAATAGCTTTTTTTGCTGTTCGTGTAATTCCGGTTTGGAACTCCCCTGACTGAGGAGGCAGTCTCGATGAAAACTGTGCCTGTGTTCCGTCGTGTATTGGACAGGCTTCATCTTAACCATTTTCCGAAGCATCGAATATAATTTTTTTTCTATCCTTCCTTGCATTCCAGACCCATTCCAGGATTGGTATCAGTGGCTCACCACCCCTCCAAGTCCAAGAAATATTATTATTATATTATACGTGAAAAGCAGGATTGAAGCGTGTAAGCTAGCGTTTGCCCAAATCAGGAGCTTCGCCCTCTCTTGTAGTTTGCTGCCAATAAATAAAAATAAAAATGGAACGGATGCCCAGACTCCTCAGATCTATAAACCATGCTGTTTGCTGACTGAGCTGTCATCACATGAGCACAGCCTTTAAAGATTACGTAAACGGGTGCATTTTGTAGTACAAAACTTCGCTGAGTTGGGTTAGTCGACTGCACTAAGTTCTGTAGCAACCGACTGATAACCAATCATCAGGATTATTTTTACCCCACCCCTTCAAGGATGAATGATGGCACCGAATTGGAGACTTTTGGGATGAAAGCGGATATTACCTGGAGCCTAAGGGCCCCCACGCACTAGGCGGTCTAGTCGTGCGGCCAGTGGTCGTCACGGGTACTTCTGTTTTTTCTTGATTATTCTCGATTACGTGGTGAAAAATGAATACAGAGTAATCATTATCGACTTGTGGTCGCCTGCAAACCGGGACCCCAGTGGCCGCTGCGACTGACTGGCCGTAGCGGTCAAATGTGCGGTGCTACATATATCGTAAGCATTCTCACTGGCCGCAGCGACCCGGTCTTGCGACTTGGCTGCCTAGTGCGCGAGGGCCCTAAAGAGCGACGTCAAGACAGTGTACAGCCAAACTGTCTTCATGAGTCGCGAGTTTTCTATTCTTGGATAAGTATGATTGGGGGGGGGGGGCTACTGAATGGATCATCAATTGAAGGAACAGTAGTCACTTGGGCATTTTTATCGTATTTTCTCGATGCATTACCATGCATATTTTTTAAAGAAATTGTCTCCCAATTTTGCTGCGTTCAAAAAAAAAGCTTAGGCTGCATTTAAAGGAACATACCTTCCACACAAGATTCCTAACAATATTTAAGAAAGAAAATTGATACTTCTCTCCCCGACGGCCTTATGCAAACGGTGAAACACGAAGCGAGAGTTGCACCATGGATATTCTCGTGTAGTGGCGTGCACAGGAGGGGAACAAGGGAGGCAACTGCCATTTTCGGAAAATGCCTTCTTTGTAAACAAAAAAGGCCTTTTTGTTCTGACATTTGGTGTTGCGGCAGTGCTCCAGAAAGGACGTAAAGGGCACAAAAACACCTGAAAAGGGCAAAAGAGGCTAAGAAAGGCTAAAAAGAGAGCAAAAAAAAAAGGTTCCACTAAAACTTACAGCGTTACTAAAAGTTGCCCCTGCCCTTTTGGGGTCTGTGCAGTGTGCACGCTACAGTTAAATGGCATTTATTCACTCCCGGTGCCGCGTATCACTAAAAACACATTCTGTCAAGAGGATACTCAAGAATGGCATCTGAGTGATATTAAAATGTGTTTTATTTGGAATATCATGTGGCATCCCTTATTTCATTTATACGTTTGGTTTATTTAAATAAACTGATTGTTGATTAGCGCAGGGAGATTTATCTCACAGCCTTAACTTCCATTGTCCTTTTTTGTCTGCGTATTAAAATTTGTGTAAATTCCATGCGTAATTCGATTAGGCCTAAAGTCGGCGTTTCAGTCCTCGTGCCTGGATGGCCGGCATCGTTCGCTTGGACGAACCCGTCAACAAGTTGGCCGGCATGCCCGCCGGTCACGTGACGCGATAACCCAATCAGGCGTCGGACCAGACCAGCCCAAGCGCACTCGTCTAATCACCGTTCTTGTAGTGTCTCCCTTAGGCCCGCGGCAAATAAAGAAGGTAGACACGATGGGATAATGGCTGCGCAACGTTAAAGCAGCATCCATGCTTGGCTGCCTGCTCTACCCTTCCCCCTCCGCCCCCCGAACCCAACATATTGAACATTTTAAAGACGGCATGGCCTTAAAGTGGAGAACCAATACTTATATTCGTTTCATGGGATTCTTTAGCTGTGTTACCCGATTTCGTGGATATCTTCCCATCCTTACTAGTTATCGCCGAGCACAACCAGAATTGGACATTACGGTTCAGAAATATGACACCAAAAAAAGTTTTGGTTTTGATTGTTAAAAGAGTTAAAGGACCCATGGGGTGCGGGCGTATCAAGTTTGACCTGAGTCTACCCCATTATGATTTTTGTAAAGATTAAATTCAGATTTGAAATAAACGAATAAACATGATAGAGCCAGCAATGCGAATTGCTAAGAATGACAACTGAATAACAATAGGACGAAAAACTTAACGTGTTATCAACACGAGTCCTGGAAATGAACCCCGGTCATTGGATTGTGCCTCCCATTTGCACTATACACCACTATTATAGAGGTGCAGTAGCACGGATGAGCAACTGTGATTCGTCGAGGCTTTAATGTTCTGCACCTTTGCAGCGAAATGATCGCACATAAGTTCAAGCGTGAACCCCAATCTTTGTGACGGGCCCCGGGAACCCCACACAAAATGAGCAAGCACAAGCGAGTGGTTGGCTACAGTTCAGGCTAAGTAAATGCCGACAGAAATCCCGAAACCGACAATGACACTTAAGAAAGAAAACGGACCGATAGCCACTCCCCTAAAGATGATGTGACAGAAATTGGCTGAGGGACCGACCAAATATTATTTATGTCCCGAGGAGGGGAGGGGGGAGGGATTGAAAATGTGACCAATTTTTCGATGGCCCCCCGGCCCCCCGCCCCCCCCCCCCCCCCACCACAAAAAAAATAAGCTTTTCTGAAGCCTAAGTTGAGTTTATTTCGGTGCAGTTCACAAGGAAATAAATGACAGAAGACGAACTTCACACAGATGCTCGTTTGTGGGTTAAGGGTCGTACATGCAAAAAAATAAATAAATAAATAAATAAACATTTTCTTAAAAAATAGGAATAAAAACGTATATAATGTGGAAAACAGGGTGACCAAACTCAAGGAAAGTATGATTAGGAACAAATTAATACGAAAAAGGGGAGGAAATATACGAGTGCAAGAAAACAATGTGAACAATGTGAGTCATGTGAACTCATGAATGATTTAGAACAGCATTGCTAAGCTCATAGGGGTTTGATTGAATAACCACTTAAATAAATGCTTCTTGAACAATTTCAGCCCAGTAATAAGTTTAATTTCGGTAGGCAGTGAATTAAAAAATTTACTACCCAAAAAGTAAGTGCATTTGTGGAGTCTTTTCCTTAACAACTTTTGGTTGTATAACATGAAAACAAGATTCATTTCTAGTGTATGATAAGTGGCCTTTCAGGTTAAGTGTAGATAATTTCCTCTGGACTTATTTAAAATATTAGCACAGGCCGTGCTTATTAGAGTTCGTTTGCGCACGAGAATTTCAGAAAATTGGACGGGAGGAGGAGGCGGAGGCGGCGGACCGGCTAACAATGTCAAAATGTTACAATGCTGCAACATGTAACAATAGGCGAGGCGCACAATATCGGATTATAGCTCACTCGAATAAGATCAACGATGGTTGGGTGCCGGGAAACTAACATTGTCGTTGTTTGAGTTAGCTATAGCTCGTTGTGGAGAACCAAAATGGTTAAATGGTCTTGATTTTTCCTTAAATCTTCAAGTTTTAAACCGTAGGGTGCGAACGGCCTCAAAATTGGGCGGCCGACGTGACTGAGTGACTTCTTTACTTTTTCAATGCGGGCTTCGGGGAAGCCAGTTGAATTGTTTCCGCGATTGTTGCCACGATATTGAAACAATCCAGAATCAACTACTCATCGAGATGACGCGCATGATAAATCAAGAAATACGCTAATGTGTTGCCATCAAATAATAATCATGGGACAAACCTTCGCCGGAACCTAAACATAAGTATCCATTTCTAATGTTCCGTTTTTTCGAAAACAAAAATCGGTGGACAGTGGACACATATAAAATGGAAGCGAAAAAAGCCAACAAATTAACTGAGCAAAAAACGGCTTCGCCGTTTAGAAAAAAAAACATTAGAGCTCGTATCCCCGTACTCTCAGCCCTGAAGGTACACGAATAAAAACGGATTAGAGTTCTCTCGAACACAACGAACTATAATTTGAACTCCAATTCTCAAAACGTAAACCCACACACACAAAATAGACGCCATAAACAGCAAAACACTACAAAATTGAAAGATAAAAATGCATACACAAAATGAACACAAATTATAGTTCGTTGCGTTCGAGTGAACTCTAATCCGTTTTTATTCGTGTACCTTCATGGCTGTGAGTATGGGGATAATAATTTAATGGGGATACTCATTAATATATATAGTATTTCGCATCGACAGTTCCAATTGTGCGGAAAACGAGCCATGACTTTTAAGTATGTTCTTGAAAACATTCAAAGAAGTATTGTTTAAACCACCTTGGATCGATATTCATGAGTCATGACGGTAAAATAACTTTCGATGTAAGGATATCATCACTAGACGGTAGTTCGGTTGATATCCATGCCGTTCACATGAAAAGGCAACATGAAAAGTAACCCATGGTGAAAAGTATTTTAAGAAAGTGTTTTAGAAAGTGGTTTTAAAGAATGATGGTATCGGATGACTGTAGAAATAACGTCCAAAATATTATAAATTTACATGATTGAGGGGGGAAAGGGCATACGGCTTTTTTTTGGAATTTTGATTGCTGAAAATGTCATTTTTGAGGTAAAAAAATTGCTTTTTTCTCCAGTTTGTTTTTTGTGACCCCCCTCCCCACCTCCCCTGATGTCCTTCATTAAATAATGTCCAGTCCCTAAATGGACACTAGCAAGATAGCTAGCTGCTAATTTGCCGTATAAATTAACGTTAATTCCATCTGATCTTTTCCTTTCGTCCAAACTGTCATCAGCGGGCTGTGTTGAAGGCAAATGAACAATGGCCTAAACTTGACTTTCCCTCCAGTCGTATATAACACACAATATGTTACTATTGTGCGCTATATAGTCTAAAGGGGATACTTGGAGAGAAACATCGGATAAGTGGACGACATTGTGTGCATTCAAGAGATTAATCTGGTGTGGTCAAGGGCTGGGCAAATAGGATGGGACAGGAAATGGCGGCACGCGCTACAAACAGGAAGTTAAAAGTCCTCGTAATGCCGAGCCGGAAGTCGGATCATATTGACTTAAAAGGAGCCGGTAGTCGACCGCAAAACGGAAAGTCACAGAGAATTTCAAGGATGACGACCGGGTTACTGGTGCTGTGTGAGGACTGCATGACATTTGAATAAGACTTGGCTCAAAAGTCTGCATAAGCTTAGAGTTGAATAATGTGCACGAGCCATTGAGGCTAAATTTTAAACACTTGATCCTCCATTTAGTTGCCATGACATGTAATTTCTGTGCTGCTAGCGTGAAACTTAAATAATGAAAATGACGAATACCTTTTAAGTAAATCCGAGTTAAATTTCTATAATTGGAATCGTTAGTTCCACAGTTGGTGGCGCCACTGTGTTTCTCTTCTTTTATTATTGAAATGAATTCAAACTACAAACGAAAAACCATATTTGTGCTGTGTAACAGTCATTTTTTTATCCTGCTGCAATAGAATTGCTGTAGAAACATTTAAAAAAAATTAATAATATTTTTTGCTTTCCTGGTAGTCAGTTTTATAATTCTTTGCCCACAGAAACGAATCGTTTGAATGCGATGTAACCCTTTAAGAAGCATTTGTCCAGGTGGGTACTTGATCTAAACCTAAGTAACTTAGCAATATGTTCAAAATCGTGAGTTAAAAATACATACCTTCTCAATATTCGAGCATCCAGCGTGAGATTGCTTTTGCAACATAAACACATGTTAGAGTGAATGTAGCAAAAACCATTTCTCACGAGGAGAAAAATAGGAAAATGAATGCCGTTGCAACATTTGCACTGGTTTGAAATAATGTTGCAAAACTGAGTTATACAGCTAAGCCAACCGGGAGGAATGTACCTTTAACATTATCTAAATTTACTTTTTTTTGTTTCATGTCTAAAAACTAGTGCATTCCCCGTTTCTGGTTTGATTGTGCTATTCTGTTTTCTTTGGATTATTTATGTATTTTTTCTCTTATTATATCTTTGTAATTTTATCTTAAATTGTTTCTTATACTTTTTTTTTTATAATTATATGTTTGGGAAATGATTTCTCACATGTAATCCTGTTTTTTGATTGTTGGAAATATCTTTCCTCAGTGTTTTTTAAAAGTTTGATTTGCAGTTTCATGCGGCTCCAATCCACACGCGGGCGTCCACTCTTGTGGTGTGTGGATATACGTCCCTATCTTTGTATATTGCTTCGACAAATAAAACTCAACTCAATGAGTTAAGGAAACTTGTCTGTACGGTAACTCAGCAGACACTGTGCACCAGCTTAAGACTCCACAAGAATCGTGTACAGGCAGCACACATTTTGTGCACTTTTGGACTCACAAAGTGCACAATACTAACAGTGCACATTTCGTGTGGAGGCCAAGCTGACTTACATTCTTGTGCGCTATCAGTGCACAGTGTCTTCAGAATGTATAATGTTAAAATAATCAATATACATTGAAAGTAAATAACTCATTAAAACAGCCGTAAAATCCAGCTATTTTTACTTTCATGATATTAATAATAATATAATGCCCTCAAATGAGTGCTCGAATTTCTTGGCAGAACTGTGTGTGTCCTGAAAATTTCAGTAATTTCATACAAGTTTAAAAAAGATTACATGTTTACATGTAATTACATGTCATTACATGTGTACATGTTTACGTAAACATGTAAATATCAGCTTGAGAGTTAATTTATGAAGTAAAACGAGATGTATCAATGTATCCTACTGAATTTGCACGTGTGACAAACTCCAAATTCGAAATGGTACATTAAAGTAACAATATCTTTTATTTTTTAATAGCATTCTTAAACTGTTTATTTTACTGTAATTATTTATAATTAAAATGTAAATGTAAAATAATTTGAAGAGGTTAAGTATTTGATTAACAAAAGGTTAAAAGAAGACAGCAGTAGGCGATTGTAAATATCAACGGAGTTGCCATTATACCGCAGTAGTGTTTAATAGCATCAGACATCTTAATTTACGGCCTTATGTTGCGGCTTTTCTCGAAGGAACATAGTAATAAAAACAACAAAAAACAGCGCATGTTTAAAAATAAAATCTTAAACAATATAAACTAAAGATAAAAACTATCTCAGTCCAGACACTCACTTGGCTGCACCCACTCGCCTTATCTGCCACAAGTGGTTTTCCGAGAACCGGCCGACCACTTATCTATAAGCACTTTCTTGAACTCATTGAACCGCTCAGCGATTGTTTGCACCGAAACCGACCACTTCCGTCAAAAGTGACGTCACATATCACTTTTGTTTTGGAACGTACTTGCTGGAAGTATTGATGAGCGAAAAATGGCGGTCAGTGTCAAGAAAGAATTATTTCAAGAATGTATGCTCACCATCGTCCGCTTCCTACCACGCTTGCGTTGTCCTAGTGTTGTCAAGGGTGTTGCAAGCAGTTTTATGTTAAATGCCGGTCGTTTGCTGCGGTTATTACTTACAGTCGAAGGACTTGCTACTTTCATTTAGCTAAGCGAGTACGGTCTAAGGGTGGCACGATAATTCGATAATATCGCCGTAAATTTTTTTTTCTATTATCGTATCTCATTTTTCTGATTTATCGAATTATCTTGCACACCTCGATGCTTAAATTGCCTTATCTCGGAAACCGTAAGAGCTAGAAACAAGCGGTTTACGGCATTGCGTGCGGAATTACAAGGGCTCTCCACCCAAGTGTGCAATACTGTTCCTAGTCACTTTAGCTGATTGGAGAGTTAGTTTTATGCAAACATTATTTAAGCATTAAGTAGCAGCGCAACTGCTTAATTGCTTCTATATGATGAGGAAGTAATGGACAACGACCAGTGCATATTCATGCCTGCTTGCCAAATAGCAAGTGCTACACAATTCACATTCGTGAAAGTTGCGCTGCAGGCTTCAACCAATTTTTTTTTTTTAATTAACAAAATTCAAATGGTTATTCCAGCCTCAAATTTTGTTTTATCGAGATATTATCGATATCGCGATAAATTAAAATTTTTTATCGGGATAAACAATTTTTGTATCGTGCCACTCCTATTACGGTCTGTGTGACGACATTTGCCATCATTTGCAAATTATGTTTACACACGAATAATCGTAGCGAAGAAAAACTAGAGATGCGATGTCTTCCGTTGGTTGATTCAGCTGAAAACCGCCTAGAAGAGCCGAAGAGCCCGATGCTTCAGCAGTAATGCCACTGTGAGGGATCAGAAAATACACTGTTTGTTTAAGATAAGAAAACTTTGATGTACTGTAGTGACTGCATTGAGCTGCTCATTGAGTCTTAGAAAGTGCTCCAAATTTGCATACCAGGCTGCGAGAGATTAAACTTAAGGCCGGATTAACCGATGGGTAAAGTGGCCACGTGCCCAGGGCATCCCTTTTATTAGGGGCATGACCCCCAGCTTGCAGATGAGTTTGTGCAGTTCACAACCTTTTATGAGCTTCAAGTTGCGGTTTCAATAAAAGAACTCCAACTCTTCATTATATGCTTAAAGTTATTAACTATAACGAAGTAGTCGTTACATCCCAACGTTAATATAGCTATTCGCATTGTCATGACAACTCCTGTTAGCAACACTGCAGGGAACAATGATTTTCCAGAAAGTAATAAAAAGATGAACTGAAGACGATATACGCTGCCCTAATTACAATTTGTCTCTGATGGCAATTTGAAGTGCCTTGGTTCGTGAAATACAATTTTGCTGAAGTCTTTGACACATTTTCAAGATTAAAGTGTAGAAAATTGTACCGTAACGTAGGAGGAAATTAAAGTGTAGAAAATTGTACCGTAACGTAGCAGGAAATTAAAGTGTAGAAAATTGTACCGTAACATAGAAGGAATTTAAAATGTAGGAAATTGTACCGTAACATAGAAGGAAATTAAACTGTGGAAAATTGTACCGTAACTTGGAAGGAATTAAAGTGTAGAAAATTGTGCCGTAACGTAGAAGGAAATTAAAGTGTAGAAAATTGTACCGTAACGTAGAAAATTGTACCGTAACGTAGAAGTAAATTAAAGTGTAGAAAATTGTACCGTAACGTAGAAGGAAATTATGAAAGTCAAGCGATGGTGGGTGTTGGGTTAGTGATATTTGAATCATAGTTGAGCACGTTAGTTACGTCCTAAAATGACAAAGAATTTAGTTCCAAAAGTAAACTTAGTTAAAATTAAACGTAATGATTCAATATATCATACCACTTCTGTTTCTTAGGATTTAAACATAAGCTTCGAGAAATAAAGGTTGGGGGGGGGGCATAATTAAGTAGCAGTGCCCAGAGCATCACAAGCGATTAATCCGGCCCTGATTAAACTGCCTGATTAAGCTGCCTGATTAAAGCTGCCTGATTAAACACCGTGATTAAGCTGCCTGATTGTAACTGTCAGATTAAACAGCCTGATTAAGCTGCCTGATTAAACAGTCTGATTAAGTTGCCTGATTATATTGTCTGATTAAACAGCGTGATTAAGCTGCCTGATTGTGCTGTCTGATTAAACAGCGTGATTAAGCTGCCTGATTAAACAGTCTGATTAAGTTGCCTGATTATACTGTCTGATTAAACAGCGTGATTAAGCTGCCTGATTAAACAGTATGATTTAGTTGCTAGATTATACTGTGTGATTAAACAGGGCGTGATTTTAAAGAGCATGATTAAGCTGCCTGATTAAGCTGCCTCCACGTTTGCAGTGCCAGATAAGTTTTTATTAAGTTAAGGACTCATTCCCGCTGGTTACAAATAACAGTGTAAGGTTCGAATAGTGGAGCCCGTTGCATGTGGATTGCCATCGTTCTGGTCCAATTCTTTAATTCCCGTACTGTAAAGATGGTCTGTCAGTGCAAGTAGCATTTTTTGTTTATTCTCGATGTCAGATTTATGCACATCTCAACGGATCATCATCTGGCGAGATGATTCACCAATATAAATACCCCCTCATCTGAACCTTTCGCCACTCGGCTACCTTACGTATATGGTTTTGAGTAAACTGAATTACAAGTTGTATTTAAGTGGTTCATTGGCATCATCCCCCACAGCCACTGACTAAATATACGAACGCACATTGAGTACTTTGTAAGAAATCACTCTGGTCCCTTCCCTTGCATGGTTCGAGTTAGTTTATCCCGTATCCTGGGTACATTAAAGACATTTTTTCCCCATATACTGGAGCACCTCGTTCTTTTCCTTGGCGTTTTTGATTTGAGCGGTATCAGGCATCGTTGTCTATCAAACTTAGCAAACCTATCGAAGATAAGTCGAGCAGGAAAGTTAGCAGGATACATGTCCAGAGCTCAAGCCCGCTCTAACTCTTTGTCCGAGCATTGTATATTGCGCGAGCGAGTGGATTATTATTTCATAAAGCATAGCCTATCACAGGGCCCAGCTGGGGATGCGTAGAATCAAATAAACCAACCGTATGGGTGGTCAGAGTTGGCTTGAAAATGCCTGGTGTGTATAGAGTGACACACTCATTGTATTTGTCCAGACTTCGATTAAGGAAAGTGTAGAGTTTGTTTCGACCTCCATCCTGAATTGAAGCGATGCTCGGAATTTATTTAGAAATTCCTGGATCAAGGGCCCATCATTTTTTGCGGCAAAGCATATTCATTGCTATTATTCTCAAGGAGCCTGCTCTGAAGCAGTTTTTTTTATTTCAAAAATAGAAGAAATTAAAAGTTGAAAGTTGCAGAAGGGTTTGTATAGGCCTAATTTAACGCAAATTATTGTTTTTTAACACTTAAAGGTAATATTTCAACTTCCAGTCAATATGAACAGTATTTATATGGTCAGCGTTTGTTAAAGGTTTTCTCAATTGTAAATCAAAAACCCGAAAGAGTACGCAAAGTTTTAAAGTACTAATATAGGGCAAAAATGGCAGCCGTTAAGTTTTGTACACGGCATATCGTACCCATACAACCACCCATCCATAACCATCGTTGAAGAAAACTGGCGCGTGATAACTGGCAACCTTTCCATATCCTTAAAATACTTTGTTGCCAGATTTTAATGGTGTACTCAACTTAGGCTGTAGTATTCGGTACAGTGACTAGTGAAAATCACTCATTTAGACCCGGAAGTATGACGTCATTTGACTAAAAAGTAAGCAGATTCCTATTCCTCATAGGAAGGCAGAAAGTAGTAAAGAGTAAGAGTTTTGTTCGCCAATTCTTGAGTTTGATGAGACACCGAACAAGCTGCAGAACACGTTGCACCGTCTGAGTCGTCAGTATTAATTTTTGGCTATTGCTCTCCGTTGGTGCAATAAATTGGACATTTTTGTAAGCAAAAGTAGAAAGGGGGAAGAGAGGGTAAAAGAATAATGATAGGAGTTCAGACGAACGCTTAATGTCGAAAGATTTTTTTTAATAGAAAGGTTTTTTTGTAAATAGATAGCTACTACGTTGTCATGCACTAGGAAGATCATGCACCCATCAGTTTTGTTTAAGTTCTAAGATAGTAATGATTAAATAAATACAGATGCAAACCTATTTACGTTGCCTTCTGGACTTATATGTCAGACTGCCTGAGCAGGTAATCGAACCTACGACCTTTGAAACCAAAGGTCAAGGTCCTACCGCTGAGCCAGGCTGACACGGCCTACTGGCTAAGAGGTAGGACCGTGGCCTTTGGTTTCAAAGCTCGTGGGTTCGATTCCCCGCTTGGGCAGTCTGACATATAAGTCCAAAATGCAACATAAATAGGTTTGCATCTATATTTATTTAACTATTACTATCTTAGAACTTAAACAGTTATGGTTGTTGAGCCTTTGGCTTTCTGTCTTTAATATAGTAGTAATGGTTAGGTGGTTACATGGTTATGGTATCCCATATGGAAAGCTCTTTTTTGGGCTGCTTTTTAGCATTTCTGTCTGTACTTTGATAGCTAAAACTTGGTTCTTTTATCCTTCAGGGTTTTTTCTTTGCACCCTTTTTTTTTAACATAGAAGCAGGTGAGAGCTGACAGACAGCTCATGTTGTCAGGACATGAAAGACCACAAATTTGCAACAAATTCTGGGCTCCTTTGTCGCATGTTAATTTATTCTCAACATTGTGAAATTCGCGAAAACCGTGAATCTAATGTATATTGTTATAATCTATTAATGTATCATAGCCAGTGAGTCAAGTTGAGTTTATTAATCCTAGCTAAAATCTTCTGCCCTATCCAAACTACAGAACAGCCATAGCCAGTGACCGCTAATGTAACAGTGACAGATTGAATAACGAGTTCCGAAAACGAAGTCTGATAACGAATTGACGGGCATTTCCTGATAACAGACGGAACCTTTACGTAATATAAGCTCACGCGGCAAGCGGGTTTTGGAGTTGGCGTGTATGGTGTCATATTTTGGCAGCAGACAGCGGTAACATTGAGCACTTCCATGAACTCCACCAAACAACTCATCGCTGAAGCCCAACCTTATCAACCTAGTTCTTAAATGAACGGTGAATTTTTCCAAACCTCAACATGACGTCACGCCTGAAGCATCATACTCGTCGACTGCACGAAGCAGTTTTTTCCCTGAATCCACCAAATAAAGATATCGAACCTGCACTTGTTTTTCGGTAGGACTATTTATGCAGACGTCATTAACAATGGTGGAGATTGTCCCCACTATGCTAAAAGAAGGTACCATAACACGTAACTCAACCATAAATCAACCGAAATTTAACGCATAACTGCTGAGCAACGCCCCTGACAATGGAAGGGTGCTTGGTGAGCATATGATGGTGAATCACCATTGGATTTTAATTCTATAAATTTTCACATCTATAATTTTCAAATTTACCATTACCAATTAGCCGTTAGATTAGCCAAATTGCCACGGCTTAGTTTATTGTATGACCACTCTTAACATAAGTTGCTTCAATCCCATTTTTGCACACACTGGCTAACAATTGCTGATTTCATTCGCTTTGCTCACTCAATCAGCCCATCCCCTTCAGTTGTTTGTTTATCCCTGCAATTTCCCCTTAACTTTTCAAGATTTCGTTGACATTTAGTCATGCAGAAACCCCCGCCGAAGGTCGCTGTTACTAAAACAGCAGAACGCAAAGCATTTTATTTTTGAGTTATTAACAAAAAAACCGTTAGCTCGTGATGCTCGTATTGTTGCATTTTGTTCATTGATGGATCAGCAAGTACACTTTAAAACAATTGACGCTTGACGACACTTTTGATGGAAGTAGTCGCTTTCGTTGGAATTTGTCGCTGAGCTGCATGGCGAGCGAGTCATGGAAGTGTTCACTTTCACTTTCACTTTCACTTTCATTGTCCTAGCCTTACTCCTTCAGCCATAACTTTAAAAAAACAAAACATACCGGTGCCTCTACAATATTTTTATTTTTTGATTCTTTCCGCCTTGTACGAGTATTTAAACGAATTTAGTGTCGCGTTTGTCAGTAATTTGTGTGTTACTTGTTTTTCTACAGAAGCAAACCTATAAGAATTCAGTGACACTCAGAAATGGCATTCGGTAATGCTTGCTGGGCTTAGTCTGCCTCGAATAGTTTAGCTTAAGTCAAATTCGAGTCGTCGTTGGAAATATGAAATCCAAACTTGACGTTTTTCATTCGTTACTGAACGGAGGCAAACTTGAAGTCAAGTCTTGAGTCTGTGTTCGGAATACGAGATTACACACTTTACAGGCATGTTTATCTGATGCAACGACGGTGTCCACAGCTTCCTCCTAATCCTTAAGCTAGGGCCTTAGTGGGCCTCTTTACCTTGATGCTATGGCTCCATGCTATGTATTCTGTATACTCTATATCTTTATTAATGTATTCCAGTAATGCTATGTACTTTGATGTTTGGTCCAGTCCCTGGAGATCAGTGGTCAGGATGGCTCTGGCCTTGCCTGCCCCTAGGGGTAGGTGCTAGCAGAGATGGCGAATGGGATACCAGGATATAGTACAGGAAGTACCTTGCACCACCAGTGGGAGGTACTGGCTGCAGCTCTAGGTACTTAAGGCCTTGCAGCGCCCTTCAGACTCCCTCTGGAGCTAGTCCCTAACCAGATAAGAACTCTTCCTGAAGTGTGCCACTCTGCTAGAAGCCCTGATCAGAGCATCCTTGAACCATTGGACAACATCTCCTGAGGACAGACCGCGTGGCCCTGGAATAAACCCTGAACTCACCATCCTTCTGGCGTTTTTCCTTGTACCGGGCATAGCGGGGTTTCACTGGGTGCGAATTTCGCCATCACCAAATTTTTGGTAACGAGTTTTGCCGTGCTTCTGATTGCTGGCGATATACAATGTGTCTCATAATTACGGTGGGGGTGAAGGGAGGGGGCTTGATTAGTTTTAGCTTACGTGTTTCATGTTCACTATTACAGAATAGAAAATGTAGAATACAAAATATGAGGTGTCTCTTCTAATGGATGTTAAGGCATCGGCCTACCCGACTAAGCACTGATATGCATAACTCGGGAAATGAAAATAAAGTCGAGATTTGAACATTTCCACAGAAGATGTAAACATTTACATTGACGACGTGTTCTGGAAGAGCTTAAAAAAATCAACGACTCTCTCGTGTAAAGAAACTGTGGCAAAATGTGCAGTCAAGGAGGAGAGCCATGCAAACAGAATTTGTGCCCTTGGGTGAAAAATTTACTTGGGTTCGAATTAATGAAACCTTCAAAATCTGAAAGGATGGCCACCACCCTTGAGAAATCGAGCATCAACTGGAAGTAAAGTGTGCGCGGCCTATCTTGAGTTCGCCGCAGAACGAACACAGATAATCGATACAGTCAATACAGCTATCTCACAGTCAATACAGCCTCACAGTCAATACAGCTATCTCAATCGGCTGCGAGTCGAAATCGAAGAGTGACATCAGTCGGCATTAATTTCTGAGCGTTCCAGCAAAACAATGGCGACCTCCGTGTCGTGTTTTGGTGATGTAGTAATTAAATTGTTATATCGGACGTACGTAACGTATTCTTTCCGCAATTCTTGTGTTTAGTTATTGTGTAAGTGATCCAAAAGTCAAACATGCATGCAGTGCGCAAGCATAATTCTGGAGGGGGTGCAGTGCTTTGCGCGGAAACAATAGACTTCCTGTACCCTTCCCCATCATACCCTGAAAAATATTGTGTATTTTTACTGTGGAAAGCAATTAAATATAAGTTTCTAACGAAGCTATAGGGTATTGCCAATTTTTTAAGTTAAAAAATAAGTCACTCATCACCCCTCAATGCAATAAGTTCACCCAACCATAATGTGCAGTTGACCCGCTGAGTGCAGCTAGTCCAAGTGCAGTTAGCCCATTTTAAGAATTGTTGAGTGCAGCTGACCAACAGCCCACTAAGCAAACTAACAGGTCGGTTATTTTCACAAGCGTTATAGGGGATCCTTTTTAAAGATAGGTATGACATTGGCACACTTCCAATTGTATAGAAAAGTGCAAGTATGAATCAATTCTTGAAAAATAATGAAAAGAGGGCGAACCAGGAAAAGATGCACAATTTTTTTTACGAATAAAGGATGAAATCGTCTGTATCTGTGAATATCTCCCTTGTTTTGTTTTTATTAGCCAATGGGAAAGGGTTAGTTTTGGCATATCAACCAATCACAACCCGCTTATTCTTATCAGCTCTGGCTGGGTATTGTCTACCAAGTGGCGATTAATAAGTGATAAACGCTCTCGTGCAAAGCGATAAGCAGGAATCAAAATTAGTTGGCGCCCCCACTAAACCAGAATCGCCTACTTCAGTGCCCAATACAGTATCTAGTTGGCCGATTGATATGTTGTGTCAGATGAATGTAAAATTACGACGAATTCAGAAGAAGCATTACTGAAGGATTCTGAGGTGGTAGGCTGGGACCAGACATCTTTAGGGATATCGAAATGCCCTTTCGAAAATGGATTGTTGTTAGTGTTTGCAATGGGAGATCTCTGTTATGGTGGGTGGGCAAAGTGTGCCAGTGGGCAGGGTGGCAATGCTAGGAATTCCCGTAGCAGCATCTGGATTCGGTAGCCATTTTGTTGCCAGGAGTATATACACTCGATATTGCATCACAACACCCATTCACCTGTTGGCTGGGCAGTGACTTCGAGAACCAGGAATATGAGAAACAATGTATAGAACAACATCAGCTTGGGGTTTAGCAATGGGATCACTTCTGAATAAAGTGAAACCACGGTGGTTAAACCGTTCATCAGGGTAATACGTAAGGTGTGTTTCAGTAACACCGATAACTCAGAGACTGGGGAATGAAGTGCAATGATTTGAAGTTCGTTCATTGTGTTTGTAGGACCCAAAGATGCAGCGACTAGAGAAGATGGTTCATCCCCGACTTCCGGTAGTATTGCTTTTGTGAAAACATACTGATTGGGACCGTGGTGTGACGTCATATTCACCAATTCCGTCAAAGTAGCCCGAACAGCCAATCAGTGTGCTGCAAAGGAAGCACGTGACTAGTGGATTTAAAAAAAAAAACATCTTCCTGTTTTCGTTGTTAGCGGACGAAAAAAGCATTTACTTTAATAAAAAAGCAAACTATAATAAACGGAGATTAGGGTTTTTTTTTATTGAATTTCTGTTTATCGCGCAAGCCAACAGTCTCATTTCATAGATGCGCTTCCTTGCAGTTCTCTGATTGGCTGACATTGCAGGCTTCGCTTCTTCTGGTGTAATGTGACGTCACTAACACCAGCATGGCCGTCTCCATACTGTAGATTGCTGTCTCCTTTCCGCAACATGACTGCCTCCTTCGTTTAATCCTTCGCCTGTCCCGGAAGTAAGATTGTAACGTTACAAAAATAGTCTAAAGGCCTCTCCAGACAGAAGACAATTTCGTGCGAAGCTATGCGTAACTACGTGCCTACAAGGTCAAGATTGCAGAAATCGTGTGGTTGGTGTTGCGTTAAGGACCAATATTGAAGTCTTTTTTACACCATACTACGTCGGCGTGCAGCAGCGAGCAGCCAGTCTAGTTAGGGCTTAAGGCCCGATGCACACATGCTTTTTTTTAACGCACGGTGAGGTTGCGTTGACGCTAGCAATCAATGCACACATGACCGTGAACCGCCAGTACGCATTTCGGCCGCAACCCATTTTGCTAACTCCGTGTAAAAAAAGTTATACTTTGAAACCAATGAGACGATATTGCCTTTTTCACCTGCCTCGTGTACAAAAAATATATTTTCAAACCAATGCGACGATATTTCGTACGTTCATATACTATTTAAGACATACCAGGAAATATATTATACATCCTATGCAGATTAACTAAAAAAAAATTCTGATAAGTTCTTTAATTACTTCCCAATGAGTCTTCAATCATTTCTGCAACAATATTTCATATTTCAGGGTAGTTCTTTACTTCCCCAATAAACAATTCCATGTCTATTTCTTCGAAATTGAACGGCATTTTCGGTAACGCTAAACGACGGATGTGTGCACTGCTCAAGTCACACAAGGTACTCAGAGACGCAATTGCGTTTTTTTTTTACGGGGGAAAGTGCGGTGGAAAACGAACGCACGAGCGGCGTGCGGTAACGCAACGTTGACGCAGGTATGTGTGCAGTACCCAACAGATGTCACGTAAACCAAACCGCAACCGCAGCGTCAACGCGCGTGTGCACCGGTACTAATAGTTTTTCTTGTCCTACCAAAATTATCGTTCTTCTTTGGTAGGACCCATGTAGCTAAACGTGTCAATTGTGCATTGTAAAATGTGACGTAACGTATTTCTGCATTAAATCATTCTTGGATCTAAGTTTTCAGCGACAGTTAAAGCAACATACCGCCTGCCTTATAACCTTCCGCCTGACTTACAACAGATACGCACCGATCGCATCCCGCATTTACCATACTCAAGGTCAACTGAGACAATAGCTTCGTTCCTCGCAGTGAAAAACGTAGCTACTATCTCAATTGGTATTGCGCCTAATAGACAAGCCAGTGTGAACGAACCGGAATGATTCTCGTATTTTAAAATCACAATTTATAATTTTCTAGGCTAGTGTCTTATAATTTTGCTTCGGCGATCTATTGGAATAATTAATTTTAATTTTTACCGCATTAATCTTTTGGATTTTTATAAAATCATGGTAATTATTAGCAAATTAGTACATGCACACACAGAGATGAAACGTCGTGGTTACTGTAAGCGCGCAAACCAATATATATGTTCAGGACGAACGTAAATAAAGTTCCCCTATATTTCACAGAAAATCTCCTAGACGCCACATTTTAAAACGGATTTTTATTAACGGTAAGGAAATAGGCCTTTGGGGCCGTACTTGATATGGAGGATCGAGAAAAATGGCGCTGGGAGGTATATCCCTTTAATAATAAAACATTTGTCGAGCAAATAGGGCACGACCGGTCGGTGAGGACCTGTTGACCACTTACATCCATCCGAGTTAAAACCAACAAATTTCTGGACGAAGCAGGAATGGACCCAGTTTGGCTTCCTGAAAGCTTCCTGAGGGAGTTACCTATGAGACTTATCTGTGAAATTTGGATAATTTTCTGGGCGTAACGTAAGCTGCCACAGATTCTTAGTGGCCTAACACCATAAGTTGGCGTTTAACATGATGAGGAAAGTGGCCATCCAATATCCATCTCACATCGGCTAATTGGTTCTAAATGTTAATAGTTCTTATGGGAGCAGTTAATAAACTGTCATTGCTTGCCGCTAGGAGAGTGAATAATAAGATTCTTTAGTCCTTGGTCGCATTGGCTTGTCTCCAGATTTCTAATAAGTAGTGAGGTAGGGAGGAAGGGTGCAGCGTTGTGACGTGTCGCATCACGTCATTTGCGGGAAGTCAATTAGCGGAACGGTAAGAGGGACGCCTTCCTGACATGAGGCAACGAGACAAAGCGTTTGTTTCGGGATGTCGGGTGTAATCCCAGCTCAAGTCTGGATTAATGGAGAACACGAAAGGAAAAGGAAAAGATGATATCCTGACTTAGATGGGGCAAATTTTGGAACCAGCACTCACAACCCACAGAAGAATTGTCACTATAACATTCACGAATTGAGTTGGAATCTCTTTTTGGAATCTTTTCGTATTAGCTCTCTACTGTTATGAATTTAAACAGCACGAAAAGCCAAATCGTTGGATCAGTGATTAACTGAACAAGATAACGGGTTCGCCATTTAGAAAAAAATATTAGAGCTCGTATCACCATGGAACTCAGATCAATGTGTAAAATGTGCAGAATCAGTATGAATAAAACACTAAGCCACTAGTAGTACAGGCGACAAATCAACACACTTATATTTCGGTATCAACGAGAAATTGAAGCGATACCTTCTTCGGAGATAAAATGTAAAGGATAAAAAGTTAAAAACACCTCACATAACTGTATTCATGTTTCCGCCATGTTGGCTTCGTTGCCCAGAATGCTGACAAGGAACGTGTGTGCAGCTTGAGGGTTGCGTGTGAACTCAGAGCTGTGAAGGTACACAGGTAAAAAACGGATTCGAGTTCGCTCGAATGAAACGAACCATAACGTTGAACTCCAATTCCAGGTTATGTGAGAAAATGAATACAATTTGTGTTTGAAATGTGTGATGTTGGTATGTGTGTGTGTGTGTGTTTAATTTGTATATTACACAGGCATTTTTTTTTCTTATCTGTGTTTGTTGTGTTATATTTTAATTTTGTTTCGTATGTGTGGCTATATGTGTATTTTGTGTGTGCATTTATAATTTGTGAAACATGCAGACTCCTTGTTAAAGGTTTTTTTGGTCTGTGTTTGTTGATTTCTGTTTTAGTTGTATTTCGTGTTTTAAGGTTTTAATTTTGTAAGCGTATTGCTGTTTATGTTTTTTTGTATTTGTTTTGTATATGGCTGGGTGGCCGATTCCAGTACTCTCCAGCCCTGTAGAAAGAGGGTATCTTGTGGTGTGTGTTGTGCCGAGTGTGTTATACTTTATCCAACCCAGACTTGCATATAGATATTATTTATTGATCTCCTCGTTATTAAGCACTCTTGGTTGAATTTTTTTACAACCTGTATAACACGCTCCGCATCATTTTGTGGGAATTATGTTGGCATTTTTCAAATTTCTTATCTGATGGTGGTTAGAGTGGTAGGGTCATATGGACTTGCCATATTGTAACGGACATTGGCTCACCCTCATACCTACTTGTGTGCTTGAAACGGTGATTGACTTTTGTTGGCGCCAAAATCATTTGTTTACCATGAGCGGACGTGTAGGAGAACGTCGCCAAGTATTGTTGGCCACGATTGGTGAAAACTTTGCAACCAAGAACTGGATTGGTTAGTGAACTCATGAGCTGATTGGTTGTCCGGGGAGCTCTGGATCCGACCGGAGCATATAAAAGTCAAGGGCTTCAGAGTCCGGTGTTCAATTCTCGTTGATTCTTGTGTTGAGAATGTATACGTTATAATGTAACCCAAATCTTGTCATGATTATTCCGTATTAAACAAGGTTTAACTATACTTCAAGTTTGGCTTCTACATTGAACACACGTTACAATATCCAGAGCCACGTAGAGTGCATCTCATCACACTTAAGGATCGCCCCAAGAGGTAACTTGATCCTCACGTGGCGACTTCTTAGCCTGGATACGGACAATTGAACTTTGTTTTTTTTTTTTTTGATTTTTCATATTATGCACACGCTCAGCCACTGTTTCTGCAAGCTAGCTGAAACCTCGCTTAACACTAAGCATTTTATTTAGTGAGATAATACATTATTGTTCCGCCGAGGTATCTTGTCAGCTCGTACGGTGACCATACAGTTTTTCCTTCCGACTTTCAAAGCTTGCTTCGGCAAACGGTGGAGTGCAAGGGAGGGAGGCATTGCTCCTGCCCTTTTTCTTTAAAAAATGGCCTTTTTGTGCCGACGTTTGCTGGCGCGGTGGTGCGTGAAAATGTGCCTAAATGCCTAAAAAGTACACGAAAGGAGCGTAAAAAGGAAAAAAAAATAGGTCCCCCAAAAATGTCCACTAAAACTTATTGTGCCCTTTTACTTGGTACTATATTCTAGGACCTATGCACGACAAGCACCACTGTGTCCTTTACTAAAAGCAGCCCCTGCCCACTCGGTGACGCCACTGTTGACAATAGTTAAATCCGGTTTTGTACACGTAGTCGCGTGTCTGTAGAAACAACTAGATGGGCATTCGATTTTTAAATATTTTATCCGGCCAATGTGGTTTAAACTTATAGCGAATTTTGTGCCGCAGTTGACAGAGGCGGACTGGCAGCCAAAAAAGCGTAGGTCCCGACCTCTCCTGGGGGGGGGGGTGTACTCCCACAGTCATGGGCTCCCCTCCTAGTAGGAGACCCCTACCGACCGTGATTGGGACCGCGTGGCAGTTGATGTTAAGTTTTGAGCGTTCCGAATATCAAGATGGGCTCGATTGATGTAACCAAGGGAGTAAAGCAATTTACGAAACTTTTGTGATCTTACTTCCGTCTTCTCTTCCAGTACATAACTGATAACTAGCCCCAGGCGTCTCGCATTCGTTATTATTTCACTTAAACCAAAAAATACACGTTGTTGCTGTGTTTGTTTGTTTGTTTGTCGTGCATTTATTTATTCAAAATTCGGTGGTATTGACGTCCAACTTTGAACGACGATTTCTTCTTTTTCTCCCTATTGTTTCGTTTTCTTTTTTCTTTCTTCATTTTCTTCTTCTAGCCCACGGGCACCCTTACGATCGACAGACAAGCAGAATCTTTCGTCGGCTTTAGTTTGGTAGCGTCCCGCCAGGCGTCTCCAAGCTTATTAACCGAATTTGCCGCGTTGGCGCGTGAGGTGCATCGGAGCGAGTTAAGACCTCCTCGTCATTGTCGCCATTATTCAATTTTGCCAGTTTCCGCCCTCTCTCGGCGACTGCAGGAAACAGCTCACGGAAGGATATATACAGCTTGTAGTATTGTCGGTGGCTGAGCCCATTTTGGATTTGAAGGGGGAGGTGTGTAGGTTTGTAAATGGGTGCCGAACAAACAAATGCGTCTTCCCCGCACATTTTTCCCCCACATTCGGTGCTCTTTCGGTCAACTGGATAAAGAGAGTGAGATTTAGAAGGAAATAACAATGCGTCGAAATTCGATTCTTCGTGTGTGAGATTGAAGCACAAACAGGATCGTCGGGGTGTATAGGTTTTCTGATTTTCCTGCCACATCCGTTCATTTGCTGTTGCTGTGTCGTCTTTTCAGAATATTGAGGTCGGATAGGGACAAACGGGGCAGCCACCGCAAATTGGAATTTCGCAGATTTTTCCATTTTCGTAGTGCAACAGTCGATGGATGTGCTATACGTTGTAGTACGTGGAAAAACACGGAGCGAGAAACACAGATGGAGTTTTAAAAAATACTTATTTATTTCGGTACCTAGTATTTTCATAAATGCGGCACTCTCCTCGGAGATGTATAAAAGAGTAATACAATAACCTTGCATTGACGGGTCTACCATGACGGTATCGTTAAAATTGCAATTTTGTTAAAAACGTGTGTGGGCGAGGCGAAACTGCACTCTCCCTGCCGTTTCGCCACGTCAACATACGTTTTTGACAAAAGTGCAATTTTAACCACACCGACATGTTGGACCCTTCTATGCCATGAGGTGTTTTATTCTTCTTTTATAGATCCCTGAGGAAAGTACTACATTTATGAAACAACTAGGTACCAAAATATAGGTGCTTTTTAGTTCCGTCTATACTTTACAGAAACATTGACATTGACACCGGCTTTTCCCTCTCACTTGTCCCTCACGTTTGGCGATGCCATCGGGGACCATTGCGTCCCTGGTAGGTCTAACCTTGGTGGTAAGGCATTCGCGACCCTAACCCAATACCATCTACCCTTCCTTTGTAGCCGAGCCATTGTCTTCGTTTTAAACTCTTAAAATCCCAAACATTGGTAATTTTTAACATTTTTTGTTTTAATTTCGGAAGGGAGTTAATGACTACCAGGTCCTTGCCATTCCGGTTGCGTTTGCAACGAACTTATTATTATTATCATTATTATACTTCCAGATCCATGTTTTTCCTATTGTCGCAGTAAGCACTTGCATGTTTTGCAAAAAAAAAAAATAGTTTTTTTTCAGCATGAGGTAGTGTCTAAGTGTCAAATTGCAAATTGTTCGAATAAGATGTATTGTTCAAAGGGGTGTAGCGAGCGTTAACCACTTCTGGTAAAGTGCTGTTTGGAAGATACCTTGGCAATATCCTTGGCTACCGAAAGTAGCAATGTTCTAGTTTTCATTTAACCTTCGAATTATTAAGCAGTGCGATTAACTTGGCGAATGTTTTGGGTGTGTTAATATCACTCCTTTGAAGGACCGAACCATTCGAAAGTTGGCGGTCCCTTTTACCAGTTTTGGTTTTTGATATGATTTAAATAACACGTTATAGTGTACGCGGCGTATCTTAAGTCCTGCACTGATTTTGTGATCGGCTACGTCTTCTTGGAGAGAGCGGCTTTAACCGACGGCCGCCATTGTTTTTTGTAACTAGCTTGGATATCAACAAGGCACTCTGCGACCAAAAACGTACAATCGATTATTTGTGTTCATTCTTGGGCGAACTCAAGATGGGCCGCGGACACTATAGTAACTTTGTCTTCGGTGTATCTTACTGGCTTCTTACAATCGCCTTATCATACAATGTTTAGGCTGTAGTTGCGCACAACGAAGGCAGTGAACTGAAGCTGAGGTCACGTGTGGCGGCGATTATTGGAGGAAAACTGATGACGCTATATTGATGTCGATGACCTTGCCGATAAGCGGCTTCGTTCCTGCGCTAAATCAATGGGAAAAAATTATGAACATTTCTAGGCTTCTAGCACCTACAGTGTTCCAATAATTAAAAACTAAGACCGAGAGCTAACCATGTTGATCGATATTTAAAGTCTAATAAATAAGTCTATACATAGTCTAAAGTGGATTTTGAGTGTATGTTGGAAATTAGGAGTATAATTTGTATGGAGCAGCGTCATGTGACGTCACATTGGCTACAAGAGATGAGCTGCAAGGGGCACTCGATTAAAATGGAGGGTTAAACAACGGCACCTCTAGTCAAGGCAGTGCTTTGAGAGCGGATTTCATAGGCTTAAAAAGAACGTTGTTTTCTCCAATCCCTTATGCTGCTAGGTTGTAATCGTAAAATAAAGATTCCACTTGCTTAAAAATGTCAGCAACTGCCAACAAATCGACAAAAATCGCGCATTATAGGCCTAAGAAATCCACTCTTAACAGCATTGTCTTCAGTAAATCGCCTTTCTCTTCCCCCTCCAGTGACCCTTGCAGCTATCCCAGTTATTTGCTCAAACATAGTTATATACAATAATACAACGTTGTGTCACTGCTCTGTACTTCGCTCAGTCAAAATATTGACTGTTCGCGTGTTTGCCTTTTTGTTACTAACTTTTAGGCTCCAATTTGCTTCAAATTTTATGAAATTTTGAGAAATATTCCTACAAATATTTTGATAGCAATACGGCCAGAGGGAATTGGCTCAAAGGCAGTTGAGGCTGCAATCTTGAGGTCTATCAATGTGCATGCTTTTTTAACTCATTGTATAGCATGTTTACCGTTTCTTTTTACCATTTCCTGCACATTTTTTTTTGCGTTTTCTAACGCGAACCAGTGCCTCTGTAGATAAATCGGTTCAATTTTTAACTGTAACGGGCTATTTTAGAATAGCCCAAGCACAAACACGAAAGTGTTGAAAAATCATTTGTATTGCTCCAGTTACTTTCCTATTTTAGTAATTTTCATGGGTTAATGTTTTTAACCAAAACCGAATGATGCGTGACGTCTTGTCTTAGGTGAATGACTATGAATTAAAACGGACTTTTACTTTAAATATTTTATTTATAGTGGCTAGAAATTGTTGATTATTTTGGTACTAAAAAAGTCCATTCAGTTACATTTCATGTCTCCCGAAACGTAAGTCCTTAATAAAAAAAATAAAAGACCTTGTCCACTAGAAGCAGTACGCAAAGTTCTTATGCTTTAGGTCGTTTCGTAATTTGCGTGATGGTTTGTTTGCCTTGGTAGTTGCTTTTGACAGAATTATAGGGATTTGAACTTTATTAGGGAAGAAAGACGGTCATATGCAAAGAAATGTCTGTATTTTTACCATATTTTGCAAAATAATACATTCAATCGTTTGTTGTCGAAGGCTAGACTTCTCAGAACTTTCCTTCCACTATCAGCATAACAAACATCTCTATACAACTTTCGCTTGCACTGAACGATTGGCAGAAGGGGAAGGTAATCATTGTGAGAGCCAATCCAAACGCAGTCTGAAGCGATAGAACGAGCATATTCATTCTTTCCACAGCAGCAACATAAAAGGGGGTTCATTCTTTGCACGGTAGTAATGAAAAAAGGATGAGGGTGTTCATTCTTTGCGCGGGAACGATGAAAAAGGGCGAGTGGACGGCAATGTGAAGGGTATTGTCAATTACCTAGCAACAGTTGATATCAAACGAAATATTACGATGTGTTCTGTTGACAGAAAAATAGGTTATAAACGCGACAGAAAGCCAATTAATTGGGCTCGATAAGTGTTAAATAAATACGGATGCAAACCTATTTACGTTGCCTTTTGGACTGCCTGAGCGGGGAATCGCACGCGCGACCTTGAAATCAAAGGCCGGAGTCCTAACCACTCAGCCATACTGACATGGTCATACCAGTAGTTGTAGGCCATGGTTGTAGACCATGTCAGTATGGCTGAGTGGTTAGGACTCCGGCCTTTGATTACAGCTTGAAATCAAAGGCCGGAGTCCTAACCACTCAGCCAGCGGGTGCGATTCCCCGCTCGGGCAATCTGACATTTAAGTCCAAAAGGCAACGTAAATAGGTTTGCATCCGTATTTAAGAAAAATAGGTCCGTCCAACTCTGGGCCTCAACAACAAATAGCCAATCGTGTGAGTGTGATAACATAGGTCCCTACCAAACCGGGATCAGCTATAGTTGTTTTAAAATTTCTTGTTGGTGTTGGCGGAAATAGATTGCCAAGAACATGACACGCTATTATTATTATGAATTTGCTGGTGGAATGTTTTTTGCTGCCACATTCGTTAACCTGCCGACCATCAAATTAAGCAATTAACAGGTTTGTATGACGTTTTCTAATTGGTGACAGTCCACGAGCCCTAAGGTTAAACTCCCCTGAAACCGGGTGAATTCCGCCTCTCACCGGATTTTCTCGCACTCATTTTTTTTAACCTTTTCGCAGCGTGCTTTAAGAATAGCGCAGATGAGAGGATAATGTAACTGCTTTTTAACAAGCAGCCCTGCTAATAAATGCAAACGAGAAGTACAAGATAAGGTGAAAACTTCTTGCAAGAAAATGGCCCACGGTGAGAAAAATTTAATTATTTAAGAATTATCTTTCGCGCACAACCAACAAATTTTAATTCCGTGAAATTGTTGTTGTGGGTGGCATTCCTTGCCCGCATGAGGGATGCTGTACAGTGGCTGCGTATAGAAACACTGCTGCTGGATTTTTTTTTCTGCATGGGGGGGGGGGCGCAAAAGTTCCACGGTGGACACACGGCTCTTATGCTCGATCCTTCTCAGCAACGTGTTTCATTAATTTATTATTATACGTTAGCTTCAGGTGAGTGTCATTGATGGCGATAACGCGTTTATAATTTTGACGTGTCGTTACTATTTAGGCCCTAATATTTGCAGTAGTTGCCATAACAACAACAAGTTCTTCATTAAAGTTCTTGTTGCATTGTGTAATTAATTTATGTAATAAATTATGTCAGCCCTGCGTTATATGATGCAAACTACGGCGCTTGTGTGAATGCACTGGTTGACATAGAAATGGGCTCTTGCATTTCAACTTTGCTTCCGTCTGTTTGCGTTGAATCGAGAATATTGTTTTGCTAATCTTAGTGAACGTGGCTTATATGGTATGGGATTGATAATTCATAATTGTAAACCTATGGCTTCATTTTAGCAATTACTACGGTTGTAACCTTTCTACGCGTAAGAAAATACGTCTCTTCGGTGGATGCCTTGTATAGGGCGTTAAATGCGGGTACCCGTTTCGGATTCACAGATACGATAACGTGTTGCTGGAGCGTATGGCCTTCCTATACACGTGCTTCCCTATCACTTACGAATACCAAATATCTCTACGAATAACGAGATGGAAAGCCGAGTGGGCTTGGTTTAATCCAAAAAGCGACAGAAAGATGTGAATCTGTGTTTATTTATGTCCGCAGCATATGACAATAGCCGTTTTGTTACAAAATTTGAGCCAAATTGGCCAAAACTGCTAAAATTCTCTATTATGAAACAAGTATGCACCAGACAGTTGACTAATTGACTTCGTTGCTTCATCCCAATTAACGTTATATTAAGAAAGCGAACTAAAACGTCATTCTTTTACCTAGGTTTTACCTAGGTTTTACCTAGGTTTAACCCAAAATATTTAACCGTGTAAAACTTTCTTGTTTTTTTTTTTTAATTTTAAATCATCAACTGCGCTACTGTACTAACTTTACTTTTTTTTGGATTTGCAAGGTTTCTTAATTTTATTATTATTTTTAATCTAACAACTTAAAGAATTAACGGTCTTACTCTTGGGTCATAAATACCCACACACCCAAATTAAATCGATACGATGAATTTTAAGTGAGGTACAGCCGCTACAGACATATGGAATTAACACATGAATCCAAATAGACCAATGGATTTTCCAGTCACTCATCCATCATCTTGCATTTTCGCAGTTCGCTACACTTCATCCATCATCTTACATTTTCGCAGTTCGCTGCACTTCATCCATCATCTTGCATTTTCGCAGTTCGCTACACTTCATCCATCATCTTGCATTTTACGTTTGTCTTGTTACTAATCCGGAAACTAAAAGTAAACATCATGTATTGCTGACAAAATAAATTTTATTTTTTAAGCAAATGATGAAAGAATTCATTAAACGGCATTAAGCGTGCCACTATCACTTAATGTTGTTGAGTTATACCGCCACCAAAGAATGATTCACGGTGCACACCTTTGCTTACTATACCAGATTACTTCCAAACGCTATATCCACATTCGGTTTTGGTTGGGTTGGGAGAAAGTCTTCTTGAAAGTGACACTAACACTTTGCAAGCAATTTCAGAACTCTATATTAGCACTCCATTAGTACTAAAGTAAAGTGCGCTTCATTTCTTAACAAAAAAATTGTAAAAGTTTAATGTTTGTAAAAAAAAAATACGACTGCAGTCCTTGTGTACGGTTTCAAAAATTCATAATTTACCTTTACTTTTTTTTTTGCGCACGCGCGTGTGTATGTGTGCATGCATGTGAGATTACGTCGGCGCTACTTCAAAGTGTGCTTCCTGTTTACAGTATTAAAGTGTTTGTTTTTCACTAAAAGGCTTCTCCGCTTTGTCGACAGAGTCTAGTCAACCGTAAGGCGCCGCCCTCCTTCCCTCCTGTTTTTAGAAAAAAAAAATAAAACGTCGATGCAAAACTCAACTTTTACCTGGCGTTCGCCGTCGTCACTGCGTTCCTTAAAACAGACGCTGCGTCAGGCCAATTTGCTCGTGGCCTGTTGACTTTTCATTCGTGGCAGGAAAACGAAACGCGGAGATGAAAGACGAAAGAAAAAAAATAATTCGCCTTTGGTACGGAAAAAAAAAAGAAACAAGAGGCTAAAAGTAAATAGTTGATTTTAATTTTTAATGGTCGATTGATGTGTGTCTTGTCTTTTGTCTTCGACGTTGGTCGGTCTGTCGGTCGACTTGCGCGCATGCGCCGTCGACCCTGTTACTTCGCGCTTCTACCGCCTTGGGAGATAGAAATAACCGGGATCGAAGACACACACACACGAACAAAACATAACTTTCTTGTCGTCGCTGCACTGCTGCAAGAAGTGAGATTCTGAAAATAAAATAAAAGATCTAAGCTGCATTTTTTAGTGTGAGGCATTCAATTACACAGAACCGTAGTGTAGCAGCATATCCCAATGATAAAACTTGTACACAAATTCGTTTTAAAAATCCAGTTACTGTACTTCTGTAAGTGATGATTATTCTTACCGATCTGCTGTACGGCTTTCTGCTGTACTGCAAGTGGGTTTTTCTAAAGAGGGGTGCAAGGTCAAAATGTTGGGCCCATCCTCAACACGTACATAATGTTAGGCACAAAGGGGCTCCCAACAAAAGCAAACAGTGAATTTTGTCCCTTTAGGGCTCTAAACTCGTACAATTTGGAGCAATTGCCACTTGGGCCCGGGTGCTTTCCACCCATTGCACCACCCCTAATTGCAGCATTGCTTTCGGTTATACTTAAAATCACACTTATAATAATAAAACTACGTGTTGGTAATGCTGATCAAGTTGTGAGAGCTGTGCTACGTTCAGTAAAATATGATGAAATTCGCGTTTGTGATTTTGCCATCATTTACTTATATTTTTCAATCGCAAACTCCTCATAGTCCCCCACAACAACCCCACAAATCAAAACTTGAAGTATGAAGCTAATCTGTTTGTCGTAGTCCCTGCCAGAACTACCAGTCAGGGGTAGGTTGGGAGGTTACCACCTCCTACTGCAGCTATGGGGTTCTTTCTGGCTATTTTTGGAAATTAGGTCAGACCATGCCACGTTACGTTTCCGGCCACTTCCCCGGTTTCGCCTTCTCCAGACCTTTTTCTTGTAAAACGACTAGTTAGATTGACAATTATGCGGTGCATATGTACGAGTGTTAGATTGCTTCAGACGACTTAAGGTTCAAGGGAATTAAATGATAGAAGAAAACAATTATTCCTGTTCTTTGTATAATTACCACGATGGTTTCCTTCTTAAAGGTATGGTTACGAATTGCTGGTTCTGGCTACAGACATAGAATATTTTGCACGGCGCTCTATGGAACCATAGAACAAGCATCCGCGTGAGCTTGTTCATTGTCCAGGAATTAAGTTGGACGTGTCTTGGGTAAGGACAAGAAGGGCCTTGTTTCTTTCTTGAGGTCATTGAGATTGAAGGGAAAAAAAGCAGAAGAAAAACACCTTTCGAATCCTGAAAATTACAATCGGCATTGAGTCAGTTGGCAATGACAGGTGACTGGAGGAAGGCGTGTCGTTGCCATGGTTACCGCTAGAATTGGGATGCTGGAGGCTAGGAAGTTGGGAAGAAGGATGGGAGGAAACAGGGGAGGAAGGGGAGCGGGAAAGAGTCTTCGGGAGAAAGGATTTGCATGTCGGGGCTTGAGAGTTCTTCCAACTCCTGTTACACGTACGAGATTTTTGCTTCAACCCCGCTTTTTAGCTCGTTTAATATTGAGAGTTTTATACCATTTCCGTTCAGTATGTAAGACTTGCGTCTTGTAGGAATTGGTATTTCAACTGATTTTAAGAAAAGGTCTGCGTTGCGATTCGTTGTCTTATTTCTACGTTCGACGTTAGTCTAAAAATTCAAGGCTAAATGCCTGAATTCGTGATTGCGCAGCCAAACGTAGTATTAGTAGAAAGGAGTGATTGTGAAACATGTAGAATTAGTTTAAATGTCTTTTCAGGCTTTTTTTTGGCATAACACCCTCGTGATATACAATGAAGTTGGTCCTGCAAAATTCTTAATATAACTTCGTATAAAATTTTACAAAACGACACAGAATAACGAAGACCTAACTCCATGCAACACGTAGTGGTACCTACCGTGTTTCACCAAGCTTTTGTTAATAACAGGGAAAGACGATTAGGGCTCTCGTCCACCCCAGTGTTATAATATTCCACAACTTTCTTAGTCGCAGTTTTGTAACCTAAACATTTTTCTGCAGGGTTAATTTTTCTGGTGTTGGAATTTTTCAAGAAACCAATCCCTTTGAAGCGACGATTTTAATTTTTTTTGAAGCATGGCAAAGCATTAAATTCATTAAAAAACCTTTCTATAACTTTTCCCCCAATACTTTATCCACAGTAACATTTTTTTAAATGCTTGTAAAAATTAGCACCGTACATGGCAACTAAAACTGATTTTTTTTATTTCTTTGTAATCCTGTATCCTGCAGGAGGGCTACTCAGTTTCACAAAAACTCCCCCAACTCACCTATCAGACGTGCCCAGCCCACACTTTCAAAGTACCATCAGATTCACCCCTACCCCCCCCCCCCCCCATCCCTTCCTCCATGCCCAGTCATCGCGAAAAACGGCTTGTGTCGTTCCTAATTCCTTCCTCCATGATATTAGACCTAAAAGCCACGTTCGTTTAAAAATGTAAGTTAAATGGATTTTTTTTAATAAATAACTTAAGAATGAGGAGAGCTAGTGACTTGTGGTTTGCACCATTGAGAAGCTGGCGAAAAAAGGGTTAAAATGATGTATTTGAACCTCAAAATCGGTCAATATTTAGCGAAATTATCGTCGCACGTTGCAGCACTTTCTCACACGGGGTCGTCCACTAAAATTGAAGATGGTCAGCTGATGCCATCCACATTACTGTTCCTCTCCTTCTCTTCTTGCCGACCATCTGGTTTTTGAATGGTCTGCCTTGCTGTCAATTTTTGACCAATTTTGAGGGAAAATTGGAGGTTGGCTGTTGAAGCTGTGGTTTACTATAGTTGTTTCATGTACATGGTCGAACGGTGGACAGACTAAATGTAACAGGTGCTTCTTGCTCTGTAAAAAGCACCTACAAACAAAAGTAGGTAACTCCTGCCTTACAACTGCAAGAAAATGGTGGAAAACCTTCATTTATCCTTTCACTCCATTAGCAGAGGTGGGTTTCGTCCTCATATCATCATTGAGCATGTCCCAATGGACGAATCCCCATGGACGCAGGCTCCATGCAACGAGCTGTTGATTTGGCCAAGCTGAGCCACGAGAGCCGACTTCAGAGAGAGCTACCGCATGCTGTTGGTTCTTCCCTCCCTCTCCCTCCTACCTTTCTACCGCCTGGGGGAATCCACTTGATGCGCCCCTGTTGCTATGGTTACGTGCTGTGGCGCCGACGCGTCCGAGGTAGGTTTTGGCTGTAAATGGGAGGAGGAGAGGCCGTCGTCTTATCAGCTCCCGGCGGTCAGGGATAATGAAGCTTTGAGGCGACGAGGGAGGGCGCCACTTGACTGTAGGGATTGGTTAATCTTGACTGACAAGATGGCCCGATATTACAACTGAGTCGGCACGCGCATTTTGTATCTGGTTTTAGATGGTCCCGACTCTTTCCTAGATGCATGTTGTGGGCAGTTTTTTTTTTATTGTTTATGCAAACTAGAGGTCGTTGATGGCTGTTGTTGGTCGTTGTAGCAAACCTACATTTGGTCCAAGCTAAGTCCCGGACTGAAGGGCGTTAACAGAGATAACCCTTGATATTGCTTGGAAAGTGGTCTAAAATTTCCGCATCGTAAATATCGACATGTGACCTGGAAAAGAATTGAACCTATTGTTCTTGGGGAAGTGGTCGGAGAGACTCTTACTAAGCTTGGAAAGATCCAAACTTGAGAAGTGCTTCACACTGCCCCTTGCAGTCGTGTTGATATCCTCACATAGCTTGCTGCCTGCTAAGTCTCCTCTCAGCTAACACTCCTTTCCCTATTTTCCCCAGCAAGACACAGAAAAATAAAGTGTGTGACCTAATTATTGCGTGGACAAGTCAGGTAGAAAATTCATGTTAACTGCCTTTCGCTCAGCACTTAATAGTGACGTCACTATGGAATTTGTGTTTGGTAGGAGTTATTTCATAGATATCAAAGAGTGTTAAAATTTGATAGTTCTGGTTGTAGGGGAAATGTCCAAGTTTTAACAAGAGCAGACAACCACTTACTGGCTGGTTTATGGGTGCGCATCACAACTAGAAAGGGCACATGATGTGATATATCTGAAAGGAATTTTGCCGCCTGACACGTCCGCTTGTTTGGTTATGTGCAAAGCTGGCACGGGAAGACACACGCAAATCATGCTTTCTGTGCACAATCCTGAGATCTATTTCAATCAGAAACTTTCCACGCCTTCCGTTGTGGGACATCCGCAACAAGTTGCATTCTGGGAGAGGAAAAGGGCCGACCATCGCTTACGACAGGCCACTTTGTTGCTTTGATGCAAACAGCTATGATGAATGCGTGTTTGTTCAGAAGCCATAACCACCAAGTTTCTTGTGTTGTGTGGCTTGTTCTGTTCAGCGATTGTTGTATATTGCGTAGTGCAGAATCATGTTAAAGCTCCAGTAACACAAACGTAATTCTGATCTCGCCATTCGCCAACCATGGCCACAACAGCTGGAACTTGGGCTGATGACCTGCTTGCTTGCTTGCCAGTACTGTGTGTTTTCCAGACATCCACATCACATTGTTTTTTCTATTAATGTGCCCTTACACTATACTGCCACGTTCCTGGATAAATTATATCACTATGGTAACTCTGCCTTGTAGAACAAACACTGCAATGAATCGCATATTAGGCTTCATTACACATACAATACAAACGGGCTTATGTAATGCCATCAATTAAAGTTGAAGATCAGTTAAAATTTTATCACTGAATTAAAACAAGTAAGATGTGACAAACTGGTAGAGATGTCTAGCTGTCAAAATTAAGTGTCATAGTCGAATAATTCTTTAACAATAAAACTGGAGATCGAAGGCGTCTGTCTGTCTGGTTGTCAATAGCTCTAACATTTTAAGAATAGCTCAAATTTAATTTTTAAATGTCTGGAAATGGAATAAACGTGCAATCGGAGAGAAGAAAAATCTGGTTACTCTCAGTGAATAATGAAATCTTCAAACAAGTTGAATAGCTGGAAAAAAAATTCGATCGATTGATGCTATTACCTGCGCACCGACCGAATCGTCAATAATACCGCAGTTTCTTTCTCAGAAGTAATATCTGTGGAAAAAGAGCACCCATGATCATCTGGAAAAAGATCGACGATAATTTGGAAAAAGAGCAAACATGATCTGGAAAAAGAGCAACCATGATCATCTAGAAAAAGAGCGACGATAATTTGGAAAAAGAGCAAACATGATCTGGAAAAAGAGCAACCATGATCTGGAAAATTCTGTAAAGTTAGGAGGACCAAGAAGTCAACATTTTTCATGGGCTTAGGAAAATCTTTGATACTGTTCTTGGTAATGTTAATTCCATTGGCAATGCTTGCTTGGCCCTGGTCACCCAACTTAAACAAACGATATTTCTAATTGCAGGGCTTAATTTTTGGTTGTGGTAATCTCCTGAAATAAATTTGAGATCAATGGTCATCGTTGAATGCAAGTCAAATATCGTGGAATCGATAATTGAGTAACAACTGTATGTTGAGCACCGAATAGGGTTGACTTACTCCGCCCCCATTTGCCCCGAATTTGTTTCTGTTGTAATCGGATTATGATCCGTTTTACCGACTTCAGGAGTCATTAGCTTCGTTGGAACGATTTGCCGACGATCGTTAACCACTGCAATGTACAATACCCGCCAACAAATGTAAATTATATTTCATTGGTTGAAGTCAGAGAAGGCACCACCTAACGTTCTTGTAACAGTTGCTGTGATAGTCGGCGTTCGCTTCCAAAATCAAAAATTAACCACGAAGTTTCTGGTTTGCTGTGAAGTAATCAAAACTTTCCACTCCAACATATTTCCATTAGATATTGTTTGAAAGCTAAAACTGTAGCCTACAGACTAAGTCGGAGGGGGGGGGGGTCGAAGTTTAAACATTTCCTTATACGATTTGCATTATTAGTATTTCAGTAATGAATTGCACCCTGATTATCGATACAGTTGCTGAAGGCAAGGAAGGAAGGACTATTACTCTTTAAGCACGTTTTGATTTGCTTGTCGTAACTACAGGTTTTGGACTTTGGTTTAACGCTTTTACACTTTGCTTTAACACGTTTGTACTTTGCTTTAACACGTTTGCATTTGGATTTAACACTTTTGTACTTTGCTTTAACACGTTTGCATTTGGATTTAACACTTTTTCACTTGAATTTAACACTTGTGTACTTTGCTTTAACACTTAAAAATAAACTGAATTTAGCATTTGTACACTATAACTACTTTTTGCTGTAACAGATTAGCATGACTAGATAAGAAATCAAGGATAATAAAACATGGGCTAATGGTTCATAAATACAAGGATATTACTTAACAGTAAGTTGGACAGATGAAGAAACGTCAGTTGCAGCTTTCGTTGAAGTGTTACTGAGCATTTTCTTCTATTCAATTATCCTTATTTACAGTTGAGGCAACGATTAGGAAAATTACAGATTTTGAACTTAGAAAAAGTACCTACTAATTACTGAACTTTGAGAAAAATTCATAAAGCATTTAAAGTTCAGTGTAATTCATTTCATTGAAACTTTTATGGTAAAATTATTTTCATTACGTTAAGCCTTCCTAACGTAACTTTTAAAAATTAGGGGGAAAAAAACATCAAATGTTTTCGTTGGAAAATTAATTTTCGGGTTCTCCACGATATCCCACAGGTAGGTCAGTATGTATTGGAACGCGATCCATGGATGGTAGTAAAAACGGTCGACTGTGGTAGATCCATTGCCTGCAGTCTGTTATCCTAATGGTTGCTGTAATGTTGGGAGAGGGGGGGGGGGGCAAGAATCCCTAAAAAAAAACAGAGCCAGGTAAGGCAAAAAATCCTTGGAAAAAATTGTCTGCGATATTTTTTCATAACTTTTTTGTGTATTATACATTACGCAGAGCAAGAAAAATCATTCGCACAATAAAAATAGAAAACCTACGTTTCTTCTCAGAGGGTGTAACGGGGGCCTATTTTTTTTACGCCACTTCTTGTTAAAGTAGTAATTAAAATATATGCCTTACATTATACAAGGTCTTCATAGTAATTTTTTATTTTTTTTTCATTATTTTGGTGATTGTGGATAGGGATACGTTTTCAGTGTGAAACTGATTCACTGTATATGCCTGAATGTCTATCAAACGAACCTCATAATAATCAATAAATAATCAATAATAAACATAATCAAGCAGCTGTCGTGTTAGTGCCTCTGTGAACTTTTGTTTTCGACCACCTTTCTGAATTGTTTCCTGTCGATTGGCTTTTTGAAAAGTTCTCACTATGGAGGAAACAGTGTGTTTGCTAATTTTGTATATGTCAGCCACCTAAAAAAAAAGACAACTACTGTAGCTATGTAGCTATTTGTTGAATATTTTAAAAATTATTGAGTACCTCCTTACGGGTACGTCCCTCGTCCGTCATCAGCTCCACTATTCGTTGTCGTTGTTCATTGGATATTTTTTTGTAGCTGCCACTTCGACGGCGAGGGTGGTGTGGAGCTCGCTGTTCGGCACTTCCGAGCGTTCGGTTTCGTTTGTGTTGTTTGCGTCCACTACGTCTTCCTCATTTACGTTAGCTGGTGTAACAAATCTTCGATTATTTCACCTGAATCGCTGTCTGGTTGCTGCTGGCACAAAACTAGCAAGTGTCTCCAATCCATTTGCCGTATCTTTGCCTCGATGTTTTGCCGAATGTTCGTGAAAAACTTTGCGAGGAACCAAGTCGCAGCGCTATTCTGCGTTCGAAGCTAATAAGTTGCAGCGTCGTATAATAAATAATTCGCCGATAAACATTGCCGTAGTACAAATGAAAGGAAACCGCAAAATTGTAATTTTTGTGATTTAGGTTACAACAATCCGCTTTTTTTTTAAGTGTTAAAGCAAACTACATAAGTGTTAAATTCAAGTGCAAAAGTGTTAAATCCAAATGCAAACGTGTTAAATCAAAGTACAAAAGTGTTAAATCCAAATGCAAAAGTGTTAAAGTAAAGTACAAACGTGTTAAAGCAAAGTGCAAAAGCGTTAAACCAAAGTCCAAAACCTGTAATAGTTGGCCTATCCGTAACACAGTAGCTCATTCAAAAATGTGGTTTGTGGCCAAATCGTGACTACAGTAATTGAAAAGTGACGTCAGTGTGAATAATGACTGTTTCCATCAGTTACTGTTAATGCGAAACACTAATCCACACACACATTTTGAAGTGTTCGAAATGCAGCCAACATTGGGTAGTTGGAATATTTTCTCTGTTGTAATTTTGCTGCTGGAATCATCGATTTGCTGTGCCATCCTGTTGGATATTTTGAAACTACTAAATCTTCTTTTCTTTCTGAGGACTTTTGGTTATGTAATCCCCATTAGGGCCTAGTTGACCAGATTGACGCTGTCTGGATCCGTTGGCCGCCTTCAGTGACGTACTTTTCATTATGTAGTGGTAACACAGTCCCATTGTGTTCAAACTAAAATACAAACAGATCTTTCCTTACATGATTTTAGTCGTGTGGTTAGAATTTAAAGCCATAAACTTAAGTCTGAATGATTTCTGAACAATAAACAGTTTGGCGGCAGAGTTTAAAAAAGAAAGAAATAGCTGCAGAGGGGTTATAGTGGGTAGAACCAGGCAAGGTTATAAGATGAAGGGGGGGGGGGGGGGGTTGGCTTCTTTCTTGAAGGGCTCTCTCTGTTCTTTCCTTCTTCTTGTGTGCCATATATTAAATTCCTCAGGCGTCTTCTGTTGGAAAGACATTGCATTTTACATGGAGAAGAACGCTGAGGTCTAGGCAGAAAGGAAAACAAGGAACGAAAACCTGGATGTCTTCGTGCAGATGATTGCTCAAGGGTGGCTGGCTGTCTTTGCCATCCTTGTCTGTCTGTCAGTCGCTGTCTGTCCTTACAAATACGTAAAATTTTGTCGTTGGCTTTATACGCAAAAACAAGGCAAGTCGTTGTCTTCGTCCCAATTGCCAGCAGCCATTATTGTATGGTTGCCGAACGATTCGTACTTGCACGTTCCCATCTTTTCAGCTCCGGGGTCCTCAGCTCGAAGGACAGGGACGCCTCTTCTTTACTCACTCACTCATTGATAAGGATGATGGACACTGCTCCAGTCTTAAGAAAACAGAACGAAAGCCAGAAAAGAAAAAAAAACGATATGTGTAGGTACAGTATATTTTTGCAATATTTAACCCTGTTGTTGAACTGAATTGTGGATCAGAGGATGATGATGGCGGAAGATCGTTGATATTTGAATTCTACATCGTAGAAACGTTGACTGAATCGTCTCAGGTTTTGAGTCAATTTTATTTACTATTGTTATGTAATACTTCATCATTCGTGTGTTAAGATGGTTCACGGCCCACAGAAATTTGAAGTGTGGAACGCATGGTGAAGTGCAAGCTTTTGCGAGTTCCTGTTTGTAGGTCCAAAGATGCAGTGCAGTTATGGATAAGAAAATCTGTTGCATTAAAATGATAGATTTGTATCACTGTGCCTCCTTTTCTTCATTAGACTTTTCTTGGGTGCAGATCAACTCCCCATGAATGTATTGAATTTGCTGAAAAAGTAGCATGCCTGAGTCACCAATAGACTCCTTCATTATTCACTCACTCACTGCTAAGGATGATGAACACTGCTTTACCCTTAAGGAAAGACTGAGAGTAAAAAAAAAGTGCGTGTGTGTGGGCCTGCCTATCGTACATTTTGCCAATAGTTGTTGAATTGAATTTTGGAGCAGGAGAATGACGGTGGCATGAAAATGGTCGGCGTTTGATCCCAACATAGTAAGAAACGTTTACTGAATTACATCATATATGAAAAGGTTCTATTATATTGGGTTCAAATGCTGACCATTTTCATTGTCGTCATCTTTTGCTCCAAAATTCAGTTCAACAACTATTGGCAAAAATGTACGATGGGTATGGAGCAGTGACATTTGCCGCCATATTGGCACCAGTATGGGTTTTGCAGGGCATAACTACAAGGTGCACTACATAAAAATAGAGGGAAAAACAACGGAAGAGCGGATTTCTTAGGCTTAAAAAAACGTTGTTTTCTCCAACAACAAAAATCGCGCGTTTTAGGTCTAAGAAATCACTCTTCACAGCATCGGCTTCAGTATGACGCCCTTCTGTTTCTCTCTGCGGTGCCCCTTGCAGCTAACCCATTAACGCTCCAGCATAGAGTTATATACAATAATACTCCGTCGTGTCACTGCTCTATAGGCATATATATATATATATATATATTTTTTTTTTTACTCTCACTCTTTTCTGAAGGCTGAAGCAGTGTTGATCATCTTTAGCAGTGAGTTTGCGAATAATGAGGAGTCTTGTCTATTGGTGCCTCAGGCATGCTACTTCATCAGCAAATTTAGTACGTTCATGGGGAGTTGACCTGCACCCAGGAAAAGTCTAATGGAGTAAACGAGGCACTGTGATATAAATCTATCATTTCAAAGCGACAGATTTTCGTATCTATTGCACTGCATTGTTGGACTTGTACAGACAGGAACTCGTATGAGCTTGCACTTCCAGCTGCATTCCACCCCTTCAACCTTCTGTGGGCGTACATATTACCAGTGAATCATCTTAACACAATTTTGTCCTTAAAATACAAGTATTTTCGATGATTTTCTTACAAATTAAGTTGAAAATAAAGATTCATTAAATTCCATGGACGTTGCAATGGAGAATGATCCTAGAGTAGCCTACTGGAGTACCTAAGCTCCTGTTTGTGAGCCCGGCTGTACACCGCAGTCCAACTGTTATGTATAGAGCAGTGACACTACGTAGTATTATTGTATATAACTCTATGCTGGAGCCTTAATGGGTTAGCTGCAAGGGGCACTGCAGAGAGAAACAGAAGGGCGTCATACTGAAGCCGATACTGTGAAGAGTGATTTTTTTGACCTAAATCGCGCGATTTTTTTTGTTGGAGAAAACAACGTTATTTTAAGCCTAAGAAATCCGCTCTTCCGTTGTTTTTCCCTCCATTTTTATGTAGTGCACCTTGCAGTTATGCCCTCCAAAACCCATACTGGTGCCAATGTGGCGGCAAATGTCATTGCTCTATAGTGAGGAGAAAAATCATATTTTGTCTATATCCAAATAGCCATACACAGCTGTGGACTTGTTGGTTGGTTATTTAGCAACGGTTTGATTCAGCCTAAAATTTTCAGTCTAGGACCAACTTTTCGATTTCAATCTGTGGACTGGTTTAGAACTAAGACGTCACATTTCATGCTCAGTGTTTTCAATTTCAAAACTCAATTGTATATTAGTTTATTCATGTTAGAAGATGAACGCACCCAGAAGTTAACTCTAAGTTAGCAGTAGGAAAGAGAAGTGTAGTCCCCCCCCCCCATCACTCGTCAGTCCAAACTTCTTTACACGATCTGTAAGTGAGATTAAACCTTAAACCGTTTATTCTTATAGTGCGGTGTGTTAATTCGGGTTACGACGATAATGAAGGGGAATAGAGGAAGAGTAGGTTAAAGTTGTACTACGCAAGCACAATGAGTCAATTTATAACGGTTTCATTAAGGGCGCGTTTACGCAGCGACTCGCCTTTGCATTCTTGCAGCTAGAACTCAATCGTGATGGCAAAGGTGACATTGCCATGGTAACAACGCTAAATGGATTAGCTATATCCGACATCGTTTGAGTAAATACTTGCAGTCTTATAATCCGTGCCAATAATATAAAGAATTCCTCATGACGAAACAATTTTCCCAACCTCTTCTGAACTCACGTTATTTGCTGTTTTCGTTGCGAGGCGGCAGACATAAAACCGCCGCCATGTTGGAATTTGAGGTGATTTCAAGCTTCTAGCTGCAAGAATGCAAAAGCGAGGTATTGCGTAAACGTGCCCTAACTCACAAGCTTTAGCACTTCAGTACTTTGTCTAATCTTATTTGAACAGCACCATGATGCAGTCTGTAGAAAAATCGTCGTATCGTCGAGTTTGATGCAGCACTTCCGTTTCCTGACGATTCTCAGAAAAGGTGGATTCGTGGTCCATCTTGAATAAAACGTGCGCCCCACCAATGCAGTTAGCGAGCCCTTCATTCTCTCCTCGTGTCTGGCTGCCGTCAAAGTTCTATGGTTGGAAACATGGACGCAGATTTAGCAGAAGTATCTGTTACATCGGGTACCAATCGGTGCCATCCCAATCGGTAAGAAGAGAGGTGTTGTGCCGTCATCCCCGCCGATCGGAAAACGCTGAATCTTGTGCAATCTTGTAACTCGATAAATTGATTTTCCGTGAACGAAGAGACGCTCCCCAAACAAACACTTGATGGCTACCTAACAGTCGCTTCCTCTCAACTCGGTAACGGACCTCTCAGGTTTGACCCCAACTCAACTTAGAAGGCGATATTTAACAATAGCACATGAATGACATCATAGGCATAAGATTTAGATCCAACTTATGCGTTTAACTAAGTGAAACTTTGAGTCGCGTTTCAGTTCCAGCTAGAATTTATAGGGGTTGGGGAGGAGAATTTGTAACTCGAAAAAGTCACTATTGAAACGTCCTAGATCCATTCCAATTAGTTCCATCAGAGTTTTCAGAGGGCGCCACGTGTATTTTTGCTCATTTTTCAGCCCAAATCTAACGTAAACTAAATTACAACTAAGCTAAACTAAATAATAATTAAATACAAGCTAGTTTCATTTAGTTCAGTTTAATTTTAGGCTGAAAACTGAGTAGAAATTCCCACATAAAACTCGTGGCGCCCTCTATAAACTAAGACGGAACTAATAGGACTGGATCTAGGACGTTTCAGTATGGGGTCTCAGTCACAAATTCTCCTTCCCAACCATATAAGTTCTTGGTTCCAGTTATAATTGAGGAACATTGTAATTAATGTAAGCAACTATAAAAATGATTGTGAGGTACAGGATGTTAGGAAAAGGTGCTATTTAGGAGATAAAACGAAGAGATGTGAAATTGCAGTGGTTAGACATAACTAAATTACAGTGTAAACAATTGTTACATACCAATTTATTAATCAGGTATCTATTGAGTATACCGACCGAATATGGTTAAGGTAAAAAAAAAATATGGAGTGGTTAATTTTGCAACTAAAACTGTTTTGAATCTTCTAAATAAAATCAGTACTAATTATAATTATTAGCTTGTTAAAACTTAACGAGCATTGTGATTTAGATTTTTATTCATAGCGTACCTAATCCTGTATTAATTAATTGCTTATTTAACTAATTTTACAAATGTCTAAAGTTGTGTTATATTGTCGAAAGCAGCGGGATACATTTATTGTTATACAAATAAAAGGTACCAGGCATTATATATTCTCAACTAATATTTCGAAATTAAAACTATATTAATGAATTATTGTAACATTAAAGGAGTTGCAATGCCTAGGTAATCACAGGTTCGAGAGCTTGAGTCACCCGACCAAAGCCACACAATTTGACGACAAAGTGGTTGAACTGTAGACAGCCTCTCGATCGTCATGCACAACCCTTGATCTGGAGTTGGTTAGCTTGGTATTTAAGGTCTGTCCAGATATAAAGCTGTCATTTCCCCAACAGTAATGACCTTAAATAATTGTTCCAGCATTTGAGACTACATTATGGTCGTCAACACATTTTGTGTAAGGAATGTATCGAATGTATCGAATGCTCCAAATACAGCACATTTTGTGTATCGAATTTTAATTCGCCGCAGATTTATTGTTACAGAGTAGTAAATGTTTGCCAACTATAATTAGTGATGGGAAATATCCATTCTTGTTAATTTACGAGTTGTGGCATCTAATACAACTGCAGTGCGATGCCAGATCGAAACTTCAAAGTGAGCTAAACCATGCGCAATGGCTGTTTACCGTGACGTCACCATGATTTAGCCAATGACGAACGAGAACAACGGCTGTTTAGCCGTCTGATTGGACTAGCCCAGTCACGTGGTATGCACGTCACAGTAAACAGCCATGGCGTGTGGTATAGCTCAATGGTAGTAGTTTTGCAGCAAAAGCCTCAGAGGCATAAGTTAGACAATTGTATTACTCGTTTATTTAGCTGAGAATTTTCAACTTGTTATGCCTAAATGAGAATTATGGTAAACTTAATGCTGGTTCTGATTGAGAAAGTTTTAAAGAAGTCGTTTTAAAAGCACTCGGGATACATATAAACGTAAAGACAGTCACAAAGTGCATACAAGAACGTGTTAAAAGATTACAATCTCATAAATCCAATTTCAACCACAATGACAACACTAACTCATTTGTGTAACATTAAAATAAAAATAAATTGGGAACCGAAAATTTCTGAACTCGAATTTTCTTTCAGGTTACAAAGGTGCACACCGGAATAAATCTTGAAACCATTTGTGTAGATAACTACCCTAAAGGACACAATCGTATTTGTGTAGATAACTACCCTGAAGGACACAAT
>JAHWFP010121123.1:52455-78944 GCA_023313725.1 Lithobius niger
CAATCGTATTTGTGTAGATAACTACCCTGAAGGACACAATCGTATTTTGCCCAACACGAATAAATTAACAGAAAACCTAGATCTCTTCAAAATTTTGAAATTTCTACTTTTCGCTAGCAGAGGAACGTGCTTTTTCCGTGGCTAATGGCTATTCTTGTATAATGGAACCTAACAGCAACAGTACGTAAGTAAGTATGAAATGCCTTCATTTCTCGTCACCAGAGGCTTCTCAGTGCAACCATCAGTACAGTAGCTAGCTAAGTGTGTGCCCCCCCCCTACCCTGCAACAGTTAAGTTTAAAGTGTTAAGTGTTCAAAGTATGCAAAGTGTTAAGTTCAATAGTGTTAACTTACCGTTTTATGGACTCGAACAAATTTATCAAAAAAATTTCGTGACGATTTGATGGCGCCCAGCAATGCTCTGGGGACTGGGGGGGGGGCACTCTTCGCGAGTGGAGTGAGTCCATATTGGAGGGGGTCACAGGATGAATTTTCTCCGTTTCCCTGCATTTTTTTCCGTAATTTAACTGCGTTTTTTCACAAATTTAGGCAATTTTTCCGTGTTTATTTGCAGCCCCCTCGGGCCCTCCCTTGGATTCACCCTTGTTATACTGCCATTAACCTTGCCAGTACAGTCTTATTATTATGCTTGATAAGCATATTAAAAGGCTAAACTGGCAAGGTTACTGGCAATCAGAATCCCCAAGGACATAAAGTCAGCAACGTTTCGGACAAATCCGAGCAAAAAGATAAAATAAAAAATTAACTAAACTAAAACAAAGTAAAATAAAATAAAATATAATTAGTTTGGAGAACTCGCTTTGGTGAACGCACTGTTTGCCTTTGTAACGGCGGACGCTACGTCGGCTTATGTGCTTGTAACGCCCCCGGTTTCCCTGGTGTACGTGGAGTTTCAGCTTAAGGTTTCGACGGTGTTTACGACGACTTTTTTCGTTATACAACACAGCATGGGCACTGTCCCAGCATGGGGTTTGGAGCGCCGGTCCTAATTAAAGGGGCCTAACCTTAAACTGTCGGTATCGCTGCCACCAACGGTGGATTTAACTGTTTAACTAGCTAAAATCTAAAGATGGGCTACATATTTAATTTACACTAAAATACAATTAATCAAGTCTAGCAAACGACTGAAGCTTAAAACTCCTGGTTTTATTTTAGCAACAGAGAATGAAAAAAAAACACTTTACATTATGGTTTGCTTTTGAGTACCAATTATTTAAATATGCAACAAGTTGAAATTACAAAAGTAGCAATTTACAAAAATCAAACAAACAACGCTTGTGTTTGAGTAAACAATTAAATTTTCACATTTAGAAAAAGTAAATCATGGGTGCTCCCGGAGACACCCGCAAGACTTGACAGCCGCAACAGATAAAAGTCTGACAGTATGTTTCTTATGATCAACCGTCCACAGTTATGTTTCTAAGTTTTCCAAGTACAAAAAGATCAACCTCCCTTAGTTCCCTCGAGAACTGTTCTAAGTTATAAAAAGCCCGGCAATTTTACACTTAGGCATCAGTGTGTTTCAATTTGACTTCCAAAGATCAAACCGTTATTTAGTTTAGATTAAAAATCCATTTAAAGTAAACTGGAAAGTTTGGTTTTTAGTAAGAGAACCACTCTGACGTTATGGGGTGAAGAAACCTAAGATGCCGCTACAGGCGTCACCACCATAATTTTCCCTAGCTAGAGAGTTAAAGTTACAATTAAACTAAAATTTAGAATATGGGGGTCCTAAATTAAACTTTCAAAAGCTAAACGATAACATATGAACCACCACCATCGTGCCCGGCATGGCATTCTCCGGACATGGCGTCTCCACTCCCGATTGGCGTGACCGGTCTCTAGCTTGAGATCTGTGAGCTGTGCTGTGGATGCTTTGGGCTGGGGGGGTTTTATGCTGGAGAGGGGGGAAAGCGCGGACGTCGAGGATAGCTGCGGGGGTCTGATTGGCCGAGGGCCTCGAGAACAATGGAAAGTGGGAGGAGAAGTCGGTTGAACAAAGGAACTGGGTGCAGAGCCGTTTGAAGGAGTAGGGATGGAAAAGACAAGCCTGTTTTGAGTTTTACTCAATTGAACTTTCGGAAATAGGCCTTTATTTTGAATTATTGGCTACGGATTCCATATTTACATGATTGCAACGTGATTTGGCTCTTGTTAAAGCTTATTACTTGGCTTTCGGTAATGTATAGAACATTACTATTAAATTAAACAAGCTTTAACGGTAAATTGCAGTGTTAGACACCACAACTAGTTTTGGCTGGGGAGGGGGGCAAAAATGGGGGATTCGAAGTTTTTGCACAGTTTGACTTTCGGAAATGGGTTAAACAGATCTTTTTAAGAATTCTTTTAATGTTTAATAGTAGATCAAGCTATTTGCAGATTTCGGTAGGTCTCAGTCAGGTCGGAGGAGAACTAAAATAAACATATATACACTGAAAAATTCGTGTCCGGTAGAATGCCAGGTCGTAAGACGTTTATACGTTTGGACATATGGTAGCGTTTCTGGGGGTAAAAGAATATAAATAAAGTATAAATGCGGTTAAATAAACTAGCTTAGTTGAATGCTATAACGCATTAAGTTACTGAGAACATTTAACGTTTAAAATTTTTAAAGTTAAAATTCGATCGTTGTGGAAATTTTTCATATAGATTGCGGCAAACACAATAAAAAATATCACACTTCAAAATGGTTGTCTGTACATAAATCCTCGTACAATACACTAAGCTAGTATGTTCGGGCTTTTTGCCCTAAAAGAAAAAGAATAAAATGCGAATACAAGAATACAGAGTTTTTACAATGGCGGCCATGATGAAGGTGCGGTGTGGTGGGTTTGAGGTGATCTTCAAACGTAGTTTAATGGTTCTTCCTGGTGGAAAGTTCGGATTTGGGCTTCCCCAAGTGTCTTGTATTTGGACAGGCTATGTATGTAGAACGTTTGAGCCGATTTGGTTCATTATTAAAGAAACGGCGAAATGTGCCTCGGCGAGGCATTTGGTGCCTCAGAAAAAAAATTTCAAATTTTTGCAAAACAGGCGTTTTTCGGTGGCGCTCGTTTACACCTTCTTTATGTTTACCCATTCTGATTGTGCAAACGAGTTTCCAAAATAACGCAGTGATTGCTAAAATTGATGCTTTAAAGCAATAGCAAAAGCCTTTCGACACCAGATTATTTTTGTTTGTCTTCGCCCCATCGGTTTTTTTTTTGTAAATGGGGTTTATAAAACTAAAGTTAAATCAAAATTTTAATCAAGTACGAAGAAAGCCTTATTACTAAAATTATTTTCCAAAATCAATGGATTTTGAATATTAGGCAACTGCGCAACTTTGTTGCCATGTGTGAAAATTAATTTAAACAAGTAAATTAGGAAAAAGCAAAATTATTTAGGAAAACTACTTACAGACTATAATGTGCCTCAGATTTTGAATGAGTACGAGAAAAAAACGCAGAGCTTATACATTTTCTAAATTATGTAATGATATCCGTCACGATTTAATGAATGAGTTTACGTTGCGAAAGTAAAGAAATTAACTAAAACATGATTGTTACATGTATAAATTTATAGATTTGCAAATAAATTTGTTAGTTTATGTTAATTATAAGTGGTACTAGTGTTTTGTCTGGCTGCACTGTTTTCTTTTATATTTTTCTGTACTGTACTTTTGTTTGATTTGTTGAAATAGCATGTTGTAAGTTGTGTAGCTTAAATGTTCCGAATTTCTTTGTAATTTACTCGGCAAGACAAGTTCGTGTCGAACTTATGCTGTTTTCAGGAATCGGATATTTACTTTTTTTTGTACAAGATAAAAACACTAGTCATCCCCGTTAATAATCTGTGTTGTAGTATAGCCGCTATTCTGTTGCTTCGAGAAACTCCGTTCTTCGTCGGGGCCCTTCGTGGCCCCTCCTTGCCCTTCGGTGGTGTCGTGAAATTAAATCTGGAAAAGAGTTTCAGACTAAAACGCCAAAACTATCGATTTAGTCAAAGCACGAATGCTGTTTTAGCTAAAAATCAGCTTGAGAATCAGCTCCACAATTGTGTTCATCTTGATTAGTATTTTCGGCTCTTTCAGCGGACTCGTGGGTTGATTATTGTGTGGGTTAGCTCATCGCTTTTATTGGAAGTCTGTAGTGCAAAGTGATGATTGTTCTCCTTATTTTGAGCAACATATAGTTTGTAGAAGTACAGCAGGCATTTGTTGCAACAAATGTTGTAGCTTTGTTGTCTTTTGTCTATGAACGTGAGTTTTGTGTTTGTTTTGTATATTAAAGTGTATACTTGTTTGAATTGTGGCTTAATTAGCCTAGCTTATTAATATATTTATGATCCACAAATTCGTAGAACTGGGATGTTATCGTAAGCGTGAACTCGTAAAAGTTGAAGATCCAGCCGTGAAACCCTTCGATTACGAAGGTTTTTGTTCTGCTTTAAGTCGAGTGGTCGGAAAAGTTAAGAGGGAGAGGAAAAAGTTGTGAGGGATATAAGTTAGGGTGGGGAGGGGGGGGTGTACGACGCCCGTCTTTTCTTATTTTGCATGTCTTGTTGATGACGGAGCTCAGCAAATATTGGCCTTAGCATCTGGTGCTGATGGCCCTGGGCGTCGGGCTTTCTACTCTCTTCCTTTTTTCTCATTGATCGGACGACGCGGGTTGTCAAACGCATGGCCCACCACACGGAACCAACCAAGCATTGTGACGTCATCATCACGCTCTTTGCCATTTACTGCACTCTTCTTTCAAACAGAACCAGCTAAAGTACGTACAGGGCTGAGATTCTTCCTTTTTTTATGAGACTGCATTAAAACACCTAAAAACCTATAAATTAAACTGTTTTTCTTTCCTTTTATTCCTATCTTACTCTAGAGTGGCTCAATCTCATCCCTGAGAACAGTGGGAACCTTTGAAACTTCTTGGTGTTTAACTCTTTAACCATCTTTGGGAACTGTGCTGCGTTACTTGCGGTTAAAAAAAAAAAAAAAAACACGAGAAACTGATGCTTAAAGGTACATTCTTCCTGGTTGACCTTTCCTGCATGGCTCAATTTTGCAACATTACTAAAGACGTGCGTGAATGTTACAAAGGCATTCATTTACACTTTGCCTCTCGTGAAGCGGCTTTGCTACATTCACTCTAACCTATACGTTGATGTTGCAAAAGCTCTTTCGCGCAGGATTCTCTAATACAGTGAGTAGGTATGTCCTTTTAAAGGGACATAAATCCCTGTTGACTGTCCTGCATGACTCAATTTTGCGACATTAGTTCAAACGTATGTAAATGTTGCCAACACAGTCATTTTCTTGTTGTTTGTTCTTTCGTGCGAGGTGATTTTGCAACATTAACTCTAATCTGTGTGAATGTTGCAAACGCTATTCTCAACGGGTCGCACGATATACCGGTGGTATTTTTATCCTTTTAAAGAAAGAAGTAAAATATACAAAAATCATGGCGAATAGTTTATAGTACGCACGACGGCGTTCTTAGAGGGTCCTTCCATGAAATCGAGTGTTTTCTGGCAATATACGCGAGTGGTGCAGCCACGAATGCATTATTAGCAGCACACTTGGAGATTTCGTGCGACTTCCGGTTTATCCCACCGTGTAGTTCTCATTGTTGTCCACTAGCTTACACATTGTAAGTATTCGATAGCTTGGTGATTCGCCTGTTTAGGTACTGGTGTTGCCGCATGGTTTGTCTTTGTTCATCGTCGACATGGAATTAGAGTAGATGCGCATTTAATTGAGTATCTGACTTGATCATTCTAGGAGATTCTGGACAATACAGGTATAAAACGGTGCGAGAGACACTTTTCAAAATCCACACAGTGGTGAGATAATGTTCGCTAAAGACTAAGGAAATTTCTGTAAACATGTATGAATTCAGCCGAGTTTTAGCGTTCGTTAACTCGCACAAAAACGTAAAAGAGAAATTCAGAACAATTTTCGTGGTCATGCGTCCTCTTATTGTCCCCTGCATAATTATTTTGTTAACTCATCCAAACTTTTAGTTTACAAAACAATAATTAGCAGGATGAGGGAGGTTGATAAGGTGTGTCTGAGATACGGATAATTTGAGATAAGGAATCCCTACTGAAATAAGTTCATTGTATGTGCTATGTTTATTTTCATTATGGACAGGTATATTTGTATGAATTGTGGACTAATCCATCTTCAAAGAATTACTTGTTCAACGATTGCACAAACTTCTTTATTGGGGTTGTTCAATCTGGTCTGAAGGTGATGGTTCGATGTCGTCAATTCTGTACGCCTTTATTAAAAAGCGTTTATTGTCTTTATTGGCACCGATATTGCATTCTTGAACAACCGATTTATGGTCTAGAAGACAGATTGGTTGCTGTAAAGTTATTCTTTATTTTTTTAAAGGAAATCCTTTTGTTAACCGAGGGAGTTTCATTGTTAATATATCGGCCAGAGTTGGCATTATTTACGTATGTTTGACCATTTGTAGCAAAACAGCGTGCTATTCAATGAAAGCAAAAATCAGCAAAGGATCTGTAGAGAAGGAAAACCATATAACCTGCTTTAAATAAACAGCAGCCACATTTGATTGGTCGCTACTTCTTTGTAAACTTCGATCGTGTTGAATGTTATAGCTTTAGGGGTGTTACAGCTTAGGGGTGTTACAGCTTAGGGGTGTTATAACCTATGAGGTCGTTGCTTCTGAAGCGTCTCTATTGTTACAGGCATTGCCAATGCATAATAAAATTCAAGGTGCATAATGGTTTCTTTCAAAATATTTCATTAAAACTTAAGAAAAACTAGCATCGTACCCGGCTTTGCCCGGGGATTTGTTTGGTATTTGCTCGGTGCTCGGTATTTGCTCGGTGCTGTCTGATCGTTCACTGCAACAGTCGATTTTTGTTTGTGTAACACTCCCCCTTTCCGCCAATCCTCTCCCTCCCCTCCTCCTTTTATCCCGTCCTCTCCCTCTCCTCTTGGTTTCCTTCCCTTTCTCCTCTTTGCTATACGTAGTTGAACACGTACCCGGCTCCCGTGCTTGCTTGTTTGTTCTCTTCTAGGTTCAGTTAATGCGTAATCGTATGCTTAATGGTAACAGCTCACTTTGCGCCCCCCCCCCCCCACTTCCAGTCTTTCGTTGTGGCTTAAGCTATGCGTACCGTGTGAAAAAGAAGTGTGCATGACGTCATGTAATACTTGCCCTTGACATTACCACGGTGTTTGGTTAGAAGGATATTTGTTAGAGCAAATTGTTAGTCGAGGCAACAAAATGTGCCAATTTCAACTTCTTGTCAGGGCAACAACGTCCCAGTTTCAACTTCAAGCCAAAGAATTGACTCACTCGCACGTTTTCATTGTTCCCCTTCCGGGGGTCGTTGCGGTTGCTTCATTTCTGCTATGAGACTTTGGTTTATAATGTAAGAATTTGAGAGAAACCTTTGTCTCATTGGAATTAAATGTAGTTGAATTTTGGAGGGCCCAAATGACATCTTCGTCAGAACACTGGATTAAATAAAATGGCATAAAGTTCACAAGCACCTAAAAAATAAAAAAAGGTTTTCGCATATACTTTACACATAAATAATAATAAATAAAAGTTTTTTGCAATTGCAAATGGTCAAGAAAGGAAAAAAAGGAATGAGGGAAAATTTATATGGAGTTTAATAAAAAACGATTTTAAAATCAAGTGCACCCCGAGAGAAGAGTATGTCATTGACTTTATAAGAAAGAACGTGTGGGATTTGATAGTCTCATGTCAAATTTAGGGGTTGGACCGCTGCATGAATTTGTCGAGATTTCTGCTGATTAAGCTCTTTCGAAACTCCTCCACGGAACAAGACGTAACCACCTTTTCGGGTAGGGTATTCCAGACACCAGTCACCCGAACGGGAAAAAAAAGTTTCGACGGCAATTCAAGTGAGATGCCTGTATTGTAAGTTTCAGCCTGAGAATGCCTGTATTGTAAGTTTCAGCCTGAGAATGCTTGTATTGTAAGTTTCAGCCTGAGAATGCCTGTATTGTAAGTTTCAGCCTGAGAATGTTCTCTGGTACGATTTACATTTGAAAAGTTGAAAAAATGGAGATCAATACCCGATAGACCATGAACAATCTGGGAAGTGAGGATCAGATTGGTGCTCAATCACCAAAGTTCGAGTGAGCAAGCTTAACAATTTCAGGCGTTGACCAGTCACGAAGGCCTTGAAGGGACAGTTTTATGTCTCTGAACCACTTCGATCAAGTCAATGTCGTGAAGCAAGTAAGGGGACCAAACGTCACACCGTAGGCAAGCATACTGGCCCTCCACTACTACTGACTCTCGGGGTACAGGGAATAATGGGAGGATTTACATTCCACATTTTTATAATGCATTTTCGCCAGTCTTCAATAACTGCATAGTAGGTTACAATACTCAGGGCTGTCGTTCAGGCCTTAAGCGTCAACTTCAGTTATCCATTTTTCTGTCAACGAACACCACGTCACGGACTTTGAAGCTTCAGGTCGGGAGTTTAAGGTACCTTAATGAATCTAGAGCCCTGAATATTGTAGCCCACGTATCCAATTACGGAAGCCTGAGCGAAAATATTTTTAAAACATGTGGAGTTAATCCTACCCGATTCCCTGCTTTTCCGACATTCACACATTCAGTAGTAGTGGCTTGGGCAGTATAGATGTCTGTGATGGGTTTTCTGTAAGTTATGTGTAAATATTTTTGTTTTTTTATGTGCCATATATCATCCAGTGTTGTGACGAAGAGACCGTTTGAGTCTCGAAAATTGAAGTGCATTAAATGAAATGACTAGAGGGAAACCAGCTATCCACCTTTTGCACCCATCTACCCTCACTCTCCACATGAGGTTTTGTCAAACTAAATTGGAATCACAATTTAACTGAAGGGTTGTTACAACTTGAACACAGTTTTAAAATGATTGTCACCGACTTTGTCATTTTTAGTTTTTGGATGACAATGAAGCCCGGAGTATTTTTACCTATAATTTTACCTTTGGCTGGCTATTGCTCGTGATTTTTTAGGAGTGTAGTATTTATTTAATTATTTGTTTATTTAAGAGCAGAATAGGGTGATTTACATGCACTTATTACCGCAATATGATTTTTGTAACTCTCTTAAATAAGAAGAAAACAATTAAATCCACCATTCTGTACAATAAAAAGGAAGAACTTGAGGTTTACCAATTTCAGTACTATTTCTGGCCACCAGATGCCGTTTGTTATCACACTGATTTAACTTGTATGTGTATATATTCCTAATTTTTTCCTTAAACCATGCGTAATGGCTGTTTGCCGTGACGTCACCATGAGTTAGCCAATGACGAACGAGAACAACGGCTATTTGGCCGTCTGATTGGACTAGCCCAGTCACGTGATATGCACTTCACAGCAAACAGCCATGGCTTGTGGTATAAGAAGCTGGGCCAAACATTTGGTCAACACAGGCAACAGAACATCTGAGAAATGGACGAGGTATTTAAACTGCAGTTAGATTAACACATTTTGCTAACAACGCCATCTAGTGCAAGAAATGGTACTAAAATTAGTAAATCTCAATTCTTTCTTTTTATTGTATAAAATGCTGTATGCAGCGGATTTTAATTGTTTTTTTTGGGGGGGGGGGATTTAAGAGAGTTAAAAAAGTTTTTTTTTTAATAAACACGCCCCTTTTAGACATGACTATTATTTCTGTTGAGTAATAATTACTGCAAATAACTCGCTGTCCGTAGCCCCTTTTACATATGACTATTGTTTCTGTCGAGTAATAATCTACCCCAAAACAAAGCTTGTCAAGGATTCCCGCCAAGCTTTTCGGCCGTGTGAAGTCGTGATATCAAACGCCTAGCTCTTTGGCCAAGCTAATCCCACAGAGTAATAGTTCGTAGGTTAAAATAAATATATAAAAATTACTTAAGTATTAGTCGGTGGGATTAGCTTGGCGAAAGAGCTTGGCGTTTGATATCACGACTTCACACGGCCGAAAAGCTTAGCGGGTATCCTTTACAAGTTTTGTTTTGGGGCAGATACCAGATCTTTTTGGTCCAAATTGGTGAAATCTCCTTTTTTTTTTCTTGTCAATTATGAGCACTGTCCGTAGTTCCTTTTAGATTTTACTCTTGTTTCTGCCCCGCAATCAAAAAGGTGATTCTGAAGGACGTAAACGTGACTATTTTCAGTGACACGGTTTTGTTAATTATCATCAACTAAGTCTATAGGCAACGGAGTTCATTTTGTCTGCACGAAAATGTATTTTCCTATTTCAGATAATATTTTTTTTTTCTGGCCTTTTTATGGTCTGTTTACTACATGAAAGCAATTATTTCTAAACCAAAATAATGATCTCGACAAATTCTTTTACCCTTATTTGCCCAAGTCGTCGAATCAGACCGATTTGCTATTAAATTCCTAAGACATCGTTAGTAAGATCGTTTCGATTGGAGCTCAGAGTTGAGCGTATCGTGTTGTGTCGCCGTCTGGCTGGTCCATCGGGACCCGATCCCGGGCCGGGAACTCCATCCTTCCCAAGTTATTACCCTGACGGCGAGGGAATCGGGCCGCTTTCCTACCATCCTCTAATGCCTGTTTACGGTGAATCGTGTTTGCCTTGAATCTTAATTAAGCGCTGGGCCCAGTGGATTGACGCCCTCTCCCCCCTACCCCCCATCCCCCCAACCTCGAACCACCTGTAATTAGGGGCCCACTTCACCCTCTGGGCCAGCAGCCCTTCCAACGTATAATCAGTAATTAAACGCCATTGAAGAGTTGAATTTCTACTAACCCTTTCCTTTCCCTCCCCCCTACCCTCCCAACCTCCCCATCCCGGAAATAGAAACTCGGGAGCAGGAGGGGTGTCTGTGGCAAGGAGCGCTGCCGCCCAACATGATGGCGAACTCTATAGGCCTACCTCGGTTGTTTACCGGGGCGCGTTCGAGTCGTCATGGTGATTCGTGATCCCAGCCAACCTCATCACGGCGGATGAGGTCGCCTGAGCGCGAGAGGTCGCCACGTGTACACTCAACAGTACAGGTCAACATAATGGCGTTGGGCAAAAGAAGTTGACCGGCTCCTTTCTAAAGGAAGTTACACGAAATTTGTGTGGGGATTCTATTTAGTAATTCCACCTTACTTAATGTAGTTAGGTTTCACAGCGGTATCATATTAGCCTGTGGATTAGTGGAAGCTGTGCTCAGCTTGGAATGGAAAGGTGGATGTGTGAAGGCTTCACTTCATGTGAAATGATTTTGGTAATCTTGGCACGCAACGGCGACAACAGCAACAAAAATAATGTGAGCGAAGCTAAAAATTATCTGCGAAACGCAACTCGAAATATCCCTGTTGGTAGATCGAATAACGGCCAAGAAAATGGTGCAAAGAGGGGCAGGAAAGATTTAAATCTAAAAAAAATGGGGGCAATGAGGGGTAAAATGAGGTGAAAAAAACCACCACCCAAAAAAAACAAAAAAGGTCCTCAGAAAAAAAAGTAAGTTGCCTCTTCCCTTCGGGGGCCTGTCCCTGACACAGTCCACAACTCACAACTTGCGTTTCCCGGACCAGCTGCCGGCTAACAAGGTCGTACCTAACTCGTTAGGTATCATTTAAGTGGGTACAAAACTATAAACGCAAGCTGCTCACTGCCTTGAAATACGCATGACGTCAACGGGTCGCAAGCAGCGTACCGTACGGCGAATTTCAATGAATTTGAGCGTACTTTATTAAAGTAATTCATTGGGGAACATTCAATTATTTTTAAAAATATTATTTTTAAAAACGACTCACACTTAACCAATTTATGCAGCATCCTGCGGATGCAACACTTACATATTTAAGTTAACGTAAAAAAACCATGTATCGGAATTTTTTCCGGTGCCTGATGTAAATAGGTCTTAAAACGTACTCCTCGTGTTCATCGGCGATTATTCAGTACATAAATAATTCGTTTCTTTTCCTTCCTTTACGCCCCCCTCCCTCCCCCCCATACCCCCCCCCGGTGAAAAAAAAAAAAAAAAAAAAAAAAGTTTTTGCCGTATGAGCTAGGAAGCCCGTAAGCTGAAGGACAATAATTGTCCAATTCAACGTGAACTCCGTTGACGTATTAAAAAAAAATGGGGAAAAAACGAACGAGATTTGCCTTCGAGTACAATACCATGGTAACGTTACGTCGTCATATTTGCGTTTTTTTTTCTCTCTTATTTTTTTTTTTCTCTCTTATTTTTTCCTTTTCCCTTCTCCTTCCCGGTGGCAGTTGAGACAACATTTTTTTTTTAAACGGAGAATCATCCGGCGGGTGTTGTTGCGCGAATCCGCCTGTCCGTCCGTTTGTCTGTCCACCAGTTGTTGCTTGTTCATTGGCCGCGGGATGTTTGACCAATTGTCCGCGAGCAAGAACCGGATATTTCCGTTCCGGCTTTCATGGCGGAAATTGCGACGAATCCGCCTGTGTTCAAAGAGTCAGCTGTTGGGCGTGCTTATGGATCCGCCCTCCCCCTCGACCCTTGCTAGGAGGGGAGCCGGTGGAGTGCCTACCCTTCCTCATCGAGTCGGTAGCCACATTTCAACGGTAGAGGTTTGAGTTGTCGATAGGGATTCATTGTGCTGCAATTTAGTAAAGCGCATTTATGCAAGCGTGTGCATTCTCGCAGCTAGAATTTAATCGCGATGGCAGATTTGTCGTTGCCATGGTAACAACGCTACTTAGATTAGCTAAATCCGACATCATTTGAGCAAAGCTTGTAGTCTTATAATCTGTGACAATAAGATAAAGAATTCCTCCTGACGAAACGATCCTCCCAGTTGCTTCTGAACTCACATATTGACTGTTTTCGTTGTGAGCCGGCAGAGCTAAATCCGCCGCCATGTTGGAATTTCAGGTGATTTCTAGCTTCTAGCTGAGAGCAGGCGAAGGCCATTCGTTGCATAAATGTGCCCTAACCCCTACTCGTGTCAGACGATTTGGAGCCGACAATTTAAGATCTCATCGTAATGCTCGTTATATTGTATTGGCTGAGTAGTAGCGTAATTTCCGAGAACGCTGCTTCTAGTCTGTGACTGGTAAAGGGAACCTCACAAAGTCCCAGCCAGCCAGTGCTGACTACGGTAGTGTGACAGACTACCAAGTTTCAGCACCGTCTGTGGGACCTAAAACAGCCTATTCTTATCTGGACATTATCTCGAGCCCCTGCGCTCAACGGAAGTTTCTCTTTGCCATCACCCGGGTGTACCCTTTAGGTTTTTAGTCTTCTGTACAGCCGTACTGGTTGAGAAGACTATTGCAACGACTTTGTCCGTCCGTCGTTCTTTTCAACGTCGGAACGTACCAGATAGAGACAACACGATTCTCGCTGTTAGATTCTGTGACAAAAAGTTAGTTTAAAAACACGGCAAATTAAAACATCGTTGATTCCTTACAGCTAATTGGCTTTCTCGACGTAACTAAATGAAATAATAACATTTGATCGTCGCATTTCAACCATAACGATAACTCAAGTAACCATAAAAACAAAAGGATTTCGTTAATGACACACATTATAGCGTCCGCGGCCTGTCTTGAGTCGTGCAGGTATTTATGATCGGCTACGTCTTCCTGGAATGGGCGGCTTTAGTCGACGGCCGCCATTGTTTTTGTAACCAGCTTGGATATCAACAAGGCACTCTGCTACCAAAAACATAATAATTGATTATCTGTGTCGTTCTGGGGCGAACTCAAGATAGGCCGCGGACACTTTAGCTTCAATTAAAATAGTCTCGTCTCGAATTGCATGGATGAATAGGCTTACTCTCGAACCAAATTCTCCGTTATCTGCTATTTTACCAAATTAAAACGACAGGTAAAAATTAGGCCTATAAAAGCTGACAATTATGCTTAAATCCAAAATAGGCCTTGAACCTAACTCATTTTTTAACCAACAATTGTGATGATTACTGCTTTTAGATTATAAAATGGAGATCGCTGTTGCAGTGCGTGATAGAGGTGTGCGCCTCAACACATTCGGAAGTGGCAGAAGTGTACAAAAGACCAGTTGCGACGAGGTAGTCGCTTGTTATCCTTCTAAACCGTGTAGAAAAGTTAACCCCCCCCCCCCCCCCCGAGCTTACAGAGAAAGAAAATCAATGGTGAAAGGATTGAAACAAGCAAGCGAGCCACCTAAATCCAACAAACCCATAAAATAAACTACTGATAATTAATTTCTTAATTGCAAGCAGCAATGATGATAATTATTTGTTGTTTTGTGTCCGCATTAAAATTGGCAGTGGTTTGTCCGGTAGAACGATCGCTTTGATGATGATGCGCCGCGAATTCATTAGCTGGTGGGACGATAGCAAGCAATGATTAGTTAATGCCCAACAGGGAAGCCGACTGCCATGACCTGGGGGAGCTTTTAAAAGCAATTTAGTGAGTATCTATCCGATATTAACCAATGGGTGAACTAAAGCCGATCGGGAATCCAAATGTGGAATTATACGGGCAACTCAAGTGATTAAAAAAAACTATTTGTGTCGTAACCGGTTAACTATTGTGTACTGTTCATCTTGAGTCCTGTAGGTATTTTGTGAGCGGCTACGTTTTCCTGGAGGGGGCGGCATTAATCGACGGCCGCCATTGTTGTTGTAACCATCTTGGATATCAACAAGGCACTCTGCTACCAAAAACATACAATTGATTATCTATGTCGTTCTGGGACGAACTCAAGATAGGCCGCGGACACCGTTTGCAATATCTTTCTTCGAAACCTGTATTATGGCCAAATTTGACGAAATTCAGGATTACTGAGTGAAACGGAGTTAATTTAGTAATTATTTAAGAACTGGTGGCGTTAGAAGGAATAGTTAGACTGTGGAATCCAGGAATTTTATTCGGATGGGGGGGGGGGGGAACCTCCAAAATTTTCGTAAATCTTAGGGAAATGTATTTTTTGGTATAATACGTATTTTTTGTCCTGGTGTTAAATATTCATCCATTTCTCTGGTCTCCTCTTTAAAGGCACATAAATCTTTCTGGTGTGTCTTAATGCGACCCGTTCAGAATACCGCTTGCAACATTTACACACAGGTTACAGTTAATGTCGCAAAATCATCTCGAACGAAAGAAAAACCATGAAAATAACTGTGATGGCAACATTTACATAGGTTTGAACTGACGTCGCAAAACTGAGTCGAACAGGAAAGCCAACAGGGATGAAATAATGAAAACAGTCGTACAGTCTGGGAACGTCCACTTTTTTTTGGATTTTTACGAAATATCACAAATTTGTCAGAAAACTTTTACATCAGTAGCACAAAATAATAGAAATTTTTAGAAATGCTGTAAACAAATTCACACCTATGAGTACGACTTACCATCACAAGTGACCCATAAGGAATTCAATGTCTCCCCCCCCCCCGCCTTCCTCTTGCAATGTTTCCAAGGTTTTGAAGACTAACATCTGTCTTCTACAAAATCATGGAATACAAACAAGGTTTAAAAACCATCTTTGAATGTTTTCAAGAACGTGTTGAAGCAGCCTTTCCTTTCCTTGAAAATGTGATGAATTTTCAAACATTTGGAAACGTGCCAGTCTACACTAAGGTTTATTTAATTTGGTTAAAAGATACCATCCACATGTAGCCTGAATAGTCCTAATAAGAAACTCGTATTTTGGAGTGAGGGGCGGGTCAGGTTATTGGATTTTATTTTGGATTTTATTTTTGCTTGAGAACGACTGTCTCCAGGGCCGGACTGGCTCAATTCTTATGACCGGGCTCATACCATTTTGCCCCACCAAATTAGCATTTTGGCCCACTAAATTAAAAAAAAAATTGTTAGTTTTTCCATAAATTTACAGGCACGCCCCCCCCCCCCCCACTCCCCCTTAACTTTACAGCACTCAGTTGAATCGCTCAACTTTAAGCTACAAGATTGAACACATGAGCATTGCAATGAACAAATTAAAAAAAAAAAGAAAAAAAAAAGAGTCCGGGCCTGACTGTCTCACACCGACTCGAACCAGGGAGCTCTGGCACATGAGACGATCACGCTGACCTTGCCCATAACGTAGAATACACACTAGATAATTGTAACATTACAACGTTACACGAAAAACTTGTTCGTGCCTTTTTTTTTCAGTTTACACCTCGGTTCAGGTGAATTTTATCCTAAGCATCAAACGATCTCGTTTTTGTTTTCTAATAAAACACATCGTTTGAGGCAAAAACCCAACCAATAATCCTTATGCCGTTTTCTCCTTTTAAAATGTGTAACGTCAGCAATGTGCCTCTCATCAGATCAACCAGTTCTGACATCCGACTGAAGCGTACACGGTTTGAAGTCTTCCACCGACGGATATCCGTGTTGTTCTTAAAAGAATTGTGAACTAAACCGTGAAGATGGCGAGCAATGATCCTCATTATATTCGGGTGGATTTCTGAAAAGAGAAGCGAGCGATCGAATTGTTTGGCTGCCGGCATTTTTCTTTCATCCTTCAAACAAGAAGGACATTTGCTCGTTGGCGTCCCATCAAGAATCAATAGCCCCTAGCTTCCCTTGCTTTTCGTCGCTTTGTTTTTGTTACGGTCATCAGTCTGTCCGTGTCCTCCCCCCATTCCTGGCCTGTTGTCATTGGTCGGTCGACAAAAAACGGATGCTTACGTAGCACCCTACATAGCCATACTGAGCGTGACTGTCGAAATACCTGGGCTACTGAATTCCAGTTTTATTCTTGGAAGTTACGGAGAAACGGACCGGGGTTCGCGGGTTCAACGGTGTTTTCGGTGGGTTTAATTACTTGACCGGTCAGATGCCGATAATCCGGTGGCTCACTCTGGAATCTGGTGACCAGGCGGTTACAAAAAAATTTATTTCTTCAATGAAGTTGAAAACGGATCAACTCCCCAACTACTTTTAAAAGCAGTTGTAGAGTCTACAGTGTACCTTACTTTTTTCTCAATCCTTAATTAAATTACATCAGAGGGAGGGAATTCGTACGGTTACATCCCGTTTCGCCAAATATCGTTCACGAAATTTTAGGCACACGAAACATTTAAAACATTTAAACACGAACAGACATTTATGGACAAACACCCGTTTTGCAGAATCCCATTTTGCAAAATATTTTGTTTCAAATTACGTGCCTCGCTCGCGCTGCCGCGCTCGATGTAGTGTCACTAGTAGTCACTACAAGAAAGGTCGTTTAAGCTTTCCTAGTAGTGACTGCAGCGACACTTACTAACATGAGAAACCACAACTAATAAAAAAAATTTCTAACAGTTGGGCATGCCTCTTTAACTTCTGCAACGTTAAATTTTTAAAGAATATTTTGATTCTGAGAAACGGTATTCTGCAAAACGGGAATTCCCGTTTGGAAAAGGTTAACCATCACGTGTATAACTAACTATTCTTAAAAGAGAACCTTGGCATTGACGTAGTGACGCCCAAGCATTCTAAACAATTATGTTAAAGCGCATGTCTTTCCGTCTGTATTGCCAGTTTTCAAAACGCCAATAAATCAACTGGTCCTATTCTACCACTGCTTCTCTCTGTTAAATGTTTGCCTTTTAAAGCCCCATTACATTAATACCTTAAAATTTTGTTAAATTCGTTTTGGCGAAACGGGATTTGGTGAAACGCGACTGGCCCCTGAAGGCAAAACTGTTAATCTGCTTTTTTTGGGGTGAAACGGGAGTTGGCGAAACGGGAGTTCACCATTCGTACCTTAGAAAAAAAAAACAGCATAAATTTCCTCAAAGGGTGTGTGCAGTCGCACCATTCATGTCTATTCATTTATATCAAACCAACATTTCACAATTTTTTTTATTCATGTTTCAATATGTGGACAGTAGTCACGGAACCTGTTCAATGAATAACATGTAAACCACATGAAGAAGGTAAACGAAGCCTAGGTAAAGGATTGACGAAGCAAACACCGGCTTTGTGACATTACAAGGTACACCAGTCTAAGAAAGAAAGGCAGCTTCCTCAACTGGGAATTGAACCCAGGACATTCCGCTCGCTTATAACCCGGCTGCAAGCTAACCGGGACGGACCTTGTATGCAGCCTCCTGCCGAGCTTAAAGGCTGTTCAATCTTTCTCAGTGGTGGCCTAACGGTCACAAACATGCATAGAAGAAGTACACTCTGAAGACGATGTGTACTGACAGTACACATCAATGTGTACCTTCTCAGCCTCCACACGAACTGTGTACTGAGAGTACACAATTTGTGCACTGGTAGTACACAAGCTGTGACGAGAATGTGTACTGTCGCTGCACAGACTGTGTACTGCCAGTACACAACTCGTGTGGAGGCTGAGAAAGTACACATTCATGTGTACTGTCAGTACACATTGTCTTCAGAGTGTATGTTTCTTACACAGAATGCACCCAATTAATGAACAATTAATTGCCAGAATCTGCCCCAGTAGCACAGTTGGTAGAAGGGTGTCCTGGATTTGAGTCCCAGTTACCAGGCCAGTCTGCACTGGAGGTTTCGACTTCGTTAACTGCTTCACGAACTTGTGTTACACGCATGGAAAAAAAAGCCGTTTGCAAAGAAATGGATTAGGTACGAGTGAAACAGGAAGTGACGCACAACCAATTAGTGTGACATTTGTTAAGACTTCAAAATAGAGAAACGACCATCAAAAGTTTTAGCGTTATTACTAACATGATAAAAAAAACAAAATTTTCCTCTCGCGAGATAAATCTACATTGTAAAATCATTTAAGGTTTATGTATGACCCATTGTGGAATACGCATGCCATGTGTGGTCGCCTTGCCTTATCAAGGACATCATTACTGTAGTATCTGTTCAATGTTCCTTCACTAAATCTCTGTCGGGAATGCGGGTTCCGTCATATCGGCGGCGTTTGGATTGTTTAGGGCTTGAATCACTTGAGCTGAGGAGCTGCATGCAGACCTTTCTCTCACTTATTCTATCCTAAATGGATTGCCTCTTACTGACTCAAATGATTTCGGAGAAATTGTTATACTCGAGGTCATCCGCTTAAATTGAAGGTAGGGATGGGTCGGAGAGACTACGATTTTTTTTTACTCGAACCGTTTGGTGAAGCCTTGGAATAGTCTCCCATTAGGGCTGGGGGGGGGGGGGGGGCCTCGGCCAATCTTGACAAATTTAAAACTGACCTTAAGAAGCATGACCTGTATGGCTTTATAAAGTGTTTTTAGATTTTTTATTTGTTGCATGTCTTTCATTATATTATATTATATTATATTATATTATATTATATTATATTATATTATATTATATTGTATTGTATTGTATTATATTATATTATATTATATTGTATTATATTATATTATTAATATTATATTATAATAATCTCGGAGGCCGGCTAAAAGAAAAACCACTTCTCCCCTCCTCGCACCCGCATTGAAAATGCACTCTCCCACTCTACCTGCATGGAAACAGGAGGCAGGCATGAGTGGTCGATCAACTCAATAAAGGTTCAATCTGACAAGTCGTCGGGAAGAGTGCCGGAAAAATGTCCCGGGAAATGTGTCCGTAAACTTAATTCATGACCAGTCCCGTGCATAGCACGGGCTTCCTCTAGTTATATTATATTATATTACTATGGATTGAGGGGCTACGTTAAAGTCTGGCCATATGAGAATGCAAGACATACTACTCATACTAGGCCGTGTGGGAAGGCCTGGGGTTCGAGTCCCAGTCGGGGCAGTTGTGTTTCCTTTTTTAGATTAGTGTATGTTGAGGCATGAAGCCCGTCTTTAGTGTTTTCTTCGTTAATCCTTTATCTAGTGGCTTCGTTTACCCTTTACCTACGGTTTATTGGTTACTCATTGAATAGGTTACGTGTGTATTGCCCGTATATTGAAACACGATTATAAAAATGTGTGTTATGTTGTTTTATATCTTATTTTGTAGGTGAGCTCGACAGTAACTTAACGTAACTTTTTTTTTTTATAAATGTCGTATCGCCGAGCACACCACTACGAGATCTCCGTCCGACACGTTGCGACCGACCGTCGCTGTGACAACCAACCCCTCAAGTAGTCACTTGTAGTCTTTGCTTGTCGATCGTAGCAAACGCGAGATTTCTTATTTTCTCGTAAGCGGACTGACGCACATCGACTGCCCACTGCCTGACAAGAACGCGATCTACAAAATTGTGGCAGCGAACACTTCGAAACCTCCGATTTTGCGCTTTGCCTTCACTAGTCTAGGAGCTAGCTAGGGTTGAGTATGCAATTCGATGTACCCTAAATTTAGTTTTTGATTTGAGTTTATGGTAGGTTAAGCATTAAAAATTCACTTTTCACATAACTGGGTGCATGGTCATTTAGCCGCCATATTGGTTTCCAAAATGGCCGCCAGCGAAGAACAAAAACGGGCATTACTTTGCTTCTACACCACCTAGAACAAAAAAAAATTTTTTCAAGACTGTTTTCTTGCCCAAGGCACCCGAATATCATACTGGGTGCATGGTCATTTAGCCGCCATATTGGTTTCCAAAATGGCCGCCAGCGAATAACAAAAACGGGCATTACTTTGCTTTTACACCACCTAGAACAAAAATATTTTTTTTCAAGACTATGTTTTCTTGCCCAAGGAACCCGAATATTCTACTGGGAAAGCTTTCAGACAATAAGTGTTGTCGGGATGATAACTAGCAGTTTGTGAAAGTCACCATTTTGCTGTTCAAAGACTGCTATTAAATAGGAACAAATGCTAATTATATTGACAATTACTGCTTTAATACAGATATCCAGCAACCCAATTTGATGCAATGAACACGACCACGGTTAATTTTCAAAATGCTTTTGCCTAAGTTGGTCAAACCTGCGGGTCATTGTGGTGTGATGGTGTGATGAGGGCATTTATAATAGCTAAGGAGTTACAACTGCAAGATGGGCTACCGTTTTCCTACAGGATTGCTTGCTTCTTCTACAGACTTTTCCAAGTATTCGTGTAGAATTCACATATGAGGCGGGTATGTTGTGAAGAACACCTCATGGAGATTCAGTTGAGTTGACATCGATCAGGCTTTTGAGCAAAACTTCAACAAAGTTGCGAAAGACCATGGAGGCATAATAGCATCACAAGAAGAAAAGAGGCTATGGCACAACATGAGCTAGTTAGACACGAGAAAGTACAGATAGTTCAAGTTCTTTGTGAAGTATGTGGTCTGGTAGAGGATGGAAGCCACGACTGATGAAGAATGTATAACAGAAATGCATCAGTACATTGTTGACAGTGGTGATTCTTTTTGCGTAAAAGAAGGAAGTGACGCAGGACTGCGAAATCTAGTTACAGGAAGACTAATGGATAGTGAAGATAAGGAAATACTAAAGTGCGTGGATGCTTGCCATGGAGTTTTCTTGGAATTTACGAAGGAGTGCTTTGATAGTAACACCAAAGTCCTCACGAATTCAGTAAAGAAGAATCAGAAAAGCTAAAAGAGTGTGAAACACTTGAAAGGGACATTCAATAGGAATGCATTGAGAATAATAGATATTGTACGGTCAAGAGGTTACATTATTCTATTATTCTTTACCTGCTCACATTCAAGCTAATGCAATGGCACTTTTTTTGACACACTGACGGCTGCTTGATAAAATCGCTGAAGTCTGACTAATGTAGGAAATGGAAAAAGACTAAAACGTTCTCGCAGTCAACGAGATTGGTTCTCCACCTGCTATTCCTACGGAATCTGTTGTGATTGACTTCATGACCCTTATTCGGAAGGTCCCGTGAAGACCTTGAAGGTTGCAACATTTGGACAGATATGTGAATATTTATACAAAAAATTTCGTCGAATATCAGCTAACTGTGTACGCATGGACATTGTGTTTGATGTATATCATGAGTGTAGCATTAAGCGTTATGAAAGACTACAAAGTTATTCTGCCAAAATGCCAATTTCAGCAGTCTTTAACTGTAGAGCACGTTTCAAACCTACAATGCAGTAGTGAAGAAGCTGATGGCCAATTACTTCTGCATATACAACACATTGTAACCACTAGTGCTGCTTCCCCAAGGGTTCTTGTTGTCTCACCGGACACTGATGTGTTTGTATGCCTCATATATCATTTCAAAACTCCTGGAGGAATGCTGGACTACAAAAAACTGCGAATGTTGTGTTAACAACTGTAGATGCTGTGTTAACAATTGCGGATGCTGTGTTAACAACTGCGGATGCTGTGTTAACAACTGTGGATGCTGTATGGACAAGGGACATCGACTAAAGTTGTGCCTTTGCATGACCTGGCCACCAAAATACTCAGCAATGCAGTAAATAAACTTCCTGCAATGCATGCATTTAGTGGTTGCGATTGTACTAGTATAATTGGAACCAAGCACACAGTACTGAATGTCCTAGAAAAAGACGCCTTTTCAGATCTTCTTGATGGGTTTGATCTAGTACAACTCACAGAAGCTAAAAACAAAAAGGCGGAAAGGTTCTTCGCTACCTCTCTTGAAAGTAAGCTAAACACATATGATAAACGTCGATATTTCCAATATCATTACAAATGCTACAAAGTTTTGTTCAACTTCAGACACTATGTGCTGTCACATTCACTGGATAAACGCAGTATTGCTCCCAACATTAATGACAAACTCCTCTACCACCAGAATTCCCTTCTCCGTGTACATGCTTAAAAGTGTACATGAGAGAATATCTGCTCTTGTTGTATTGTTAACATTAATTGTAGCGACTCTCGTAAGTGTCAAGTAATTCCTTCTTGCAGCGATCCAAAGAATCAGTTGCTATAAATTTACACTGACGATTTGTGATGTTTGAAATAATTGTAGTTGCTCTTACTTTTTAATTTCCTTTTAATGGTATAGTACTTAATTTGAGATTAAAATAGATTGTTAAAGGATTTATTTTGCAGCTTCTTTTTACATCAATGTGAAAGAAATCATACATGTACGCACCATAATTATTTTCAGTAGCAAGGTGGAATCACTGTTCTATTCTGCAATACGGACTCATTGAAAATCAATACGGCAGTTTACACGAGCTGCTAGTTATCACCACGGCTATACTAATTGTCTGAAATCTATCCCAGTGCGAAATTCGGGTTCCTTGAGCAACAAAACATAGTTTTGAAAAAAAAATTTTTGTTCTAGGTGGTGTAGAAGCAAAGTAATGCCCGTTTTTGTTCTTCGCTGGCGGCCATTTTGGAAACCAATATGGCGGCTAAATGACCATGCACCCAGTTATGTGAAAAGTGAATTTTCAATGCTTAACCTACCATAAACTCAAATCAAAAACTAAATTTAGGGTACATCGAATTGCATACTCAACCCTAGCTAGCTCCATGACTACACGAACGTCTGCTTAAAAATGATGCGGTTTTCAATAGTGACATAATTTCTTAAATAAAATGTAGAAGCACTGCATGATTTAAACGCAGGAGTTCTAGCTGAACTTATTCTGCAACGTTGATTGGCCTGTCATTGATTGGTCATTGGGCTGTCGTTCATTCCAGAAGGGGATTTTGAGCGCTGTCGTTCGATGCCATTCCGTTTGTCGTTCGTTGGTCCGTGCCAGTTTGAACCAGCCTTTAGATTACGCAACCAAACTCTTCGCTATAGTTGGAAAGCAGGGCCGAACCCAGTAACGTAGTGCTTTAGGTGGGAAATTATCCCTTTGGGGACCCCTCCTTAATATGCAGCATGGCCCATAAAAAACGCACGAGCTGAAAAATTTCATAGTTTTTTATAACTTTTTTTTATTTTTGTTATAGTGAAAATTGGGACCACTTTTTCGTACTCCAGTCAAGTGGTCCTCATTTTCAATTATTTTTTAATTTGGAAAAAAGTTTGGAAAGATAGGTTTTTTACGGGCCACCATATTTATTTAATTGTAGGGGGGGTGGACAGACGGGGGCAGTCGAAATTAATTTTTAAAATACAGTTTCAAGTTAAATAACTAGTGCACTACAAAACAGCCTTTTTTAAATCGAAATAATTTTTTTTTCTTTACGGGTTCTCCTGAGGCTGGGGGCAGGTGTCATTCTGCCACCGTGTGGTTACGCCACTGGCCGAACCGGTGAACTCCCGTTTCGCTAAATGCTCTTTTGCCAAATCCCATTTCGTCAAAAAAAAAAAAGCAGATTAACAGTTTTGCCCTCAGGGGCCAGTCCCGTTTCGCCAAATCCCTTTTCGCCAAAACGAATTTGACAAAATTTTACGTACACGAAATTTAATACCTTATTTCTATGTAATGGGGCTTTAAAAGGCAAACATTTAACAGAGACAAGCAGTGGTAGAATAAGTCCAGTTGATTTATTACCTTTTTGAAAACTGGCAATACAGACGGAAAAGTGTGCGCTTTAAATATGATTGTTTAGAATGCTTGGGCGTCACTACGTCACGCCAAGGTTCTCTTTTAAGAATAGTTGAGTTGGTTAACCTTTTCCAAACGGGTAAAGAATACTTCTGAATTTCGACAAAATGGGGATCCAGTCGAAAACTGTGGCCCCTATACTATCCCTCTCCCCCTACCCCTCCAACATTTTGTCGCAGATTGCGCCCCTGTCTGAAAGTACGACGCACAATATTAGCCTCTCCTGGAACTGGCACACTTCCTTCCGAAAGAGTGAAGGTAGAGGATGCTATCTAACATTATCCATCCGTCCTAGGGAAGTGGTGGGTGGGAGGGTGGTGCAGCGACCCGTTATGGCCCACCTGTCGCCTTCCATTCTCGTCGACGAACCGGGCGTTCTGAATGGCACCAAAGCTGCTCCCTCGTGTTTCCTCTTTTTCTTTTTTTTATGTTTCCTCCCGTTATTTCTCCCTCCCTCCCTTCCTCCTCCCTAATGACGTCACCATTCGGAATGCCACAGCTGTTGGGAAGATGGGAAGGCGTGCGACGTAAAGGGACGAAACCCACACAATAATAATATGTGCGGTGGGTCATGCGGTTGTTTCTTATTGCGTCTGGCCTGTATTTGAGGGTAATACATGTTGGGGCTCGGCCGTTGGAGTAATACTTTTATTGGGATTAAAGCGACCAATGGTTTTATTTTTGCCTCGTTTCTCTCGGGTTGTCACAGTTTAACAACCCCCCCCCCCCTTCCCCCCAGTTTGTCGGTTATTGAGGTTTTATTTTGACAAATAAATGCAATTTCAAATAACGTGTAAGGAAATGATCTCGGACTGACTGTTACCGGATGGACGTCGTCCATTTGATAACGTCACTCTGACTCATTTTGTGGAGAATTTCCCTGACGGATCAGAATTTGCTCACTTGATCGTGTACTAAATTCGCCCAATCACAACCGACTTACAGTGATAATCACGCAGTAGCTCTCAAAAGCTACTGCGTGATTATCACTGTAAGTCGATGTTCATTGGCTAAATTTGTAACGAAATCAGTTAGGCAATATCCTGTAGCTTTCATTGGTCGACGCAGTGTAATGCAAAACCGTGCAAAACATGGCGAGCGCTTTCTGAAGTTGATACGCTTTCGGTAGTCACTCGCTTCAAACGTTACACAATTGACGTGTTACGACACGTTTGTTGAATTCATTTCAAATAAAAGTATGTATTTTCCTACCAAAAACAACCCGGAAGGCCTTTCTCTGGAAATACTCACTGTGTCGTTCGTTTCCGTAACCTAGCAACGCCTGCAGCCACACGTAGAATCCGGAAGCAAAGCTCGTTATCCGGACTGCGGCGTTAGGCCTAACGCACACCGGTCTATTCCGACAATTTGTGCATATTTGTGTACTCGCGCTCACGCACTCAATGAAAAGCCCCGCTTACGTCACGAATTTCTGTGATCTGTGGATTCAACATGGCCGCCGTTTTCGATATGATGAATCGACGCAACTCAGGACTAACAAACTAATGAATACTAATTATAAAACGTAAGTCGGACCGCTCCGAACGTGAAAAGTGTTTTCGTGTGTATTAAGCTACCGAATTCCAATCGACAATATAACTGAAAATGAGCACTAGACGCCGGACGGCCAGCGCTAGCTTAAACTGGTAACCATGGTAACGAGTAAGTACGGCTTCTATGCACGACCCCGGCGGCTGATAATAGCGTGAACCGTCTCAATTGTTCTTCTTTGGTCTCAACGTCTGCGCCAGCTATTTTTCGATGCTTACGGTTGTTTATTATTTACGAGGACAAGTCAGTTCAAGCTGTAGGCCTACGGGTTTGTCGGCAGTTGTTATATAGCAAACACCGCTTAACAGACGACCACCACCAACCAGAATTTCGAGTACGTAACTGGCCATAAAATGCTTGGTTAGTTAAGCGACTTGTTTGATCAACGCATAGCTGCATTGCATTATGTTCGTTTATTATTTGGTTTCCTAATAAAATTGTTAATTCGTCATCATCGCATACTATCCTGTATGCGTTGTTTACATAAGTGCAAGCGCTGCGAAGCCAAACGATTATTGTTTAATCTCGTTAATTCAACACACGTTTTTACTACAAACACAATTTCTTTTCCAAGCCCCTTTAAACGTAGTGTATGCCAGGGCTTAACATAAGTATTTTCTCCGGTTTTAA
>JAHWFP010121124.1:11152-55494 GCA_023313725.1 Lithobius niger
CGCGAGTGAAATACTTCACTAGGCATCAATAAATGAAAACGGCGGACAGCCCCCCGCCCACGGTACCCCCGTCCTCTCCCGCACCCACCCCCGAGGCCCCCCCCCCCCATTGTGTGGTCTGAATGCTCCCCATCCCTCTCCCCCTCCCTTGGAATCCCTAGGGTTTTGTTTTGTTTGGGTAGTAAATAGCGTTTTCAATGGACGACGCCACTCTGAATTTGAAGTGTGGCTGAATTTCCGGTTTTTCCTGAGTTTCTGAGTTTTGATACCAAGCGTGATATTAACCCGAAGGTGATTGTTACTCAACCAACTTTCAGCTGGGCTGTACTAGTCAGCAAATCGAAGCAATATTTCGTTCGTTACTGATTGTCACAGGGCACATTCGTTCGCATTGTCAGGCGCTTGCCCCCTTCCATTGCTACACCACTTTATTTAATTTGAGCAGTTTTTATTGGCTGTTTCCTCATTGTTTAGTTTATTTCACCATTTTCATTGGCTGTCATGAACTCTGATGTGGTCTGATCTCTGGTATGGTCTGATCTCAGAAGATGCATCCCCACAAGCGAAATATATTAGGAAATAATTCTCCAATAAAAAATAAAAATAGACACCATGATATTGTTGTTTACCAGCAACAATGACGTTTGCCCACCAAGTCTCAAGTCAATTATACTAGTGGTCATGCTCTAACGCTCAAAGTACTATTTTTGTTTGCTCACGCAACGTTGCCAGTAACACCGACTTACGAGGCTGGTGTTCAGACTTTTCGTCCCGAACTGCCGGGAGGAGCTTTTTATTTTCACTAACTTCTTTTTTGAAAAAGTCAACAGACTACAGTTCTGATTTCGCACACCTGCACACGACAAATGACTGGTGGGGTTTCGGATTCCCTGTCATTTTGCTCAAGAACCACCCCACGGTACTGATAATAAGAGAAGAGAAATAATAAGAGAAGAGTGGAAAGGAAAGAAAGGTGTTGTGGGGAATAGCTGAGAACTTCAAACTCAGTATCTACGCATCTCATCTCAGAGAGCATTCTATAGCCTAACCCGGTTTCGTGTTCCATTCTGAATCCTCCTTAGTCAGAACTGTCGGAAAATAACTGTCGTTTGTAGGTATGCGCAATCAGAACTGTAGTCTGTTGACATTTTCAAAAAAGAAATCAGTGAAAATAAACGGCTCCTCCGGAATTTCGGGACGAAAAGTCCAGATACCAGACTCTCAAGTGTTACTGGCAAATAACGTTGTGATGGGCAAACGAAAATAATATTTTAAGCGTTAGAGCTAGTATAATCGACTTGAAACTTCGTGGGTAGATGCATCTCGTTTTCCTGGGACGTTCTCGTGTATCCCCCAACCAGATTGACCCCTTAGGTCAGCGCTATAGGAAATAACGTTGCTTGGATCTCTGCCCCGAAGTTGGCTTCTCCTTGTACATTCGACAAAACAGAAAAAATGAAAAGTGCTTAGATCACTGCAAAAATCAGCATGCATGCTGGGATAAGTGGCATAAGTGCAGCAACAAAGTTTCAGCCATATATCTTTTCTATACAAAGTTTACTGCCTCCATCGGCAAAAACGGTTACTTAAGTCTACAGGACTTGACCATTTACTCAGGAGACGATAACTTAAGTCATTGCCTAAGCAAAGGAAATGAATTCATTGCTCAAGTAACAGATAATGGTACCAAACTACCATTCCGACTCCGACTTAAGTCCAACTCCGACTTAAGTCTTTGCTTAAGTACTCCTAAAACACAGCTGTGGTACGGGCGTTAAACTTTGTTGCCGCTTTGGTACCACAACAATTGCTAAAATATGATCAAAAAAACAGTGCCAGGTTTGGTAAGTGGCGCCATCTCTTCGAAGACTTTGGAAAAAGTGTTATAACCCGAACTTGTAGTCCAAGGCCGTCAACAGACGGCGCCATGGCAGGTTAGATAAGTGGCGCCATCTGTTCGAAGACGTTGGAAAAGTGTCCCAACCAGAATTTGAAGACGAATCCCGTCAACAGATGGCACTACAGGGTACGACGGAATGGCGAGGCCGGTGCACTCGGCCGCTGCTGCCTTTTATATATGTAGATATTGTGTTCAACAACTAACACGTTTACTAATCCACTAACAAGTGATTTTCAACAACACGCGCAGTTAAATAAACAAATACTAACAAGTTTTACTAACCTACTAACACAAAGGGTTCAATGGGTTTAACGAGCGTTAACCACTCCTGATCATCTGCCCGAAGCCCTAAGGCCCTATGTCCTACTAACACGAGTGGCTTTCAACAATTGTCGTCAACATTACGTGGACGTGAGCATCCACGAAAGACCTAATAACAGTGTACTATTATATGACGTTGGGCATTGTGGCCACATACACCACAGGCTAAACTCACATGATTGGCTCATCCTGCTTACTGGTACATTGCACTAAAAATGAAAGTATGACATTCGAACGTGCGTTTATTCAATGCCACTTGACACGGAATCAGTTAACAGGCCTATGCTTCTTGTTAATATAATAAACAACAGTCAGCGAGGTTAAAAGGCAATAATAGCATTTTTGGAATAAAAACATGATACTTCGGCGCGATAACGCACAGCACCAGCTTCAGAAGTAAAAATATAACAAGTTGCAGGCAGAGCCCTTGTTAAATACTTGAACTCATGTTGAGGCAGCCATCTTGCTGACGCTGTGTGACGATAATAGGACGAGTCCACAATGTGACGGGGAGGGATGGAATGTACTAAGCCCTTGTTCGACATTACTCTGATACCAGATGAGTTAGGTTGATAAAGTTTGTAGCCATATTTTTTTTATTGTGTGTGGTCATCTGCAGAAAATAATCGAAATCGGGGACGAAACGAAGACTTGAAAGAGTTAAAGGGCAAAGGAAGTTATTTATACTCGTTTATTACAACAACAGGCCCTTTTTAACTCTCATAACTACAAAACGAACAAATCAAAATCCTTCATACACCCTTCGTATATAATAAAATGAAAGAATTGAAAATTTACCAATTTTAGTACCATGTCGTGCCTCCAGACTTCAGTGTTAGCAGCGTGCGTTCTTAATTAACTCGCACATTTTTTAGATTTGTTTCTTTTTGATAAAATGTTTTGGAAAAAAAATTACAAATATACTACACCAGAAGTTAATTCAGTTAACACACTTTGCTAATAACGTTATCTAGTGGCAAGAAATGGTACTAAGGATGGAAAATCTCAAATATTTGTTTATATGCCGATGAAAATTTGCATTACCAGTGTTATATCTTATTAGCAAATCCTTCCTTATTGTGTCTCAAATCCCTAGCGAAAAATTGGCTTTCCTGCCAGGCTCGCAGCCTCCCTTTACTGTGCATGCGTTGGCGCAGACCTCTATATAAAGCGCTCATGATGGAGCATACTTCATCTTTCTTCCTAGGGCACCACCGCACGTGATTGCTTTTCAGCTCTCCCTTGGATCATCTCAACCAGCTAACACGGACCGCCTTTGGTGTCAATTAGGGATCGACCGGGTAACAAAAACCGAGTCCGAGCCGAGTCCGGGTAGTAAAACCAAGTCGTAGATTTTCAATTTTTGCTTTATGTTTAATATGCAGCTTTTTTTTACTTTGGTTTCGTTCTTTTTTTTTTGCTTTCACTCATTTTCATTTTGCTTCCGTCCAGTTTTGTATTGCGCATAGTATAACAATGAACGAGATGCAATTAAAAGGACGAAACCAACTTTAAAAAACTCTAAAATACCAGTAATTCTTTCTTCCAAATTTTTTAATTATAAACTTTATGTTATTAAATAAAGTGAAGTCAAAAATTAAATTGACCAGCAATTCTTTGTTCCAATTTTTTTAATACTAAAGTGAAATGAAAAAAAAATGCGTTTCGGTTACTTTGTGTCCCAATAGGCCTTTGTTGGCTTTAACCCTTTAAGCAACGGTGTGGCCCAAGTACAGTAACGACGTATATATACGTCAAAACTTTTATAGGGAAGTGCGGGTAGAAAAATGCAATTATCGGCCAAAATATCGACATGAGAAAAGCTGAAATTTGCTACCCGATATGTGTGCATCGATTTTTGTAAACAAAACGTTGTTAAGGATGTCTATACTTTTATAAAAAGCACTTTAGTTGAGTGCAGTCTCACTAAAAGCTGCAAAAATGTGGTGTTCATTCCTTTTCCCGTAGTTGAAGAACAAAAACCTGTTCATTTTCGACAGCGGTAGCGATCGAACCATTTGACTGGGCGCCGCCATCTTGGGTTCACTGAAAAGCTGGAATTCCCCTCGATCCGGGCCTCTCAACACAGTTTTTCGAGGCTTGTTTGGCATTGGCCAATCAGATGGAATGTCGGAGGCTGTTTCTGGCGGTCTCGAGCTGCCTTTCCAAAGCAATTGGAAGATCGCGTTCCCTCATTGGCCAGTTGGCACCACGTGACCGATTTTACGCGCTCTCATTGGCTGACGGGTGATTTCACATTCGGATTTTGTTCAGTTCGTTGTTGAAAATTCCGAGAAAGATGATGTTTCACAACATTAAAAAATTAAAACAGCAGCTGCGATGTACCAACTAAAATGGAAAAGGAGCCTATAAACCTTCACATTATTGCTTAGCAGGTGGGAACAACGATTTTTAGCGAAACTATCGCCGACTTATGGACGCGTTTTCTCAACGCGGAGATTTTCAATTTTATTTGTTTACAGCCCGTAATTAAAAAAATTGGTTCTCCGAAACCATTAAAGCAATTTATCTGATTTTTTGTGTGTTCATTAATGAATATCTATTGCGTGCAAGTAGTTGTAGAGGGATCCAGAAGGTATAAATGAAACTACGAAAATAAAAATAATTTTTTCAACAAATAATGATTACCTTGTTTGTACTCGGTCGAATTTTTACCGAGTCTGAGCCGGGTCAAAAATAGCATATACCCGGTACCGGGTCGGGTATTTACCCGGACTCCGTCAAACCCTAGTGCCAATACACCGGTACCTGAAGGGAAGTTTCACTTGGGCTCTTGGCCCAGTCTCCCTACGGCCCGATTTTTCGGTTCTGCTGTGTCTCTGCAGCCGGGTGCTCATATGCCTGTGCACTGCTGTTTTTCCTCCTACTGCACTGTGCACCAGGCGCCCTCCTACTGCTACGGAAGTGCACAAGGTGCCCGGCAACCGAGGCTTGAGGACTGAGACTGGTGCCCAAGACTCAAAGACTAGGGACCGGTGCTCAGCGATCCCAGACAAAAGACCGACGCCCAAGATCTGGTCCCTTTTTGTGGGACAAAGACCTGCTGTCCACCTACGTCTTCCAGAAGCTCTTTCTTTGATCAGTTATTCCTCCTGTTGCACAGACACTCGAAGCTTGAGAACCGGGAACTCAAACACGAGCTTGTGGCCCTCGGTTGACTGCGGCCTGCTGTCCGCCTGTCTTCCACCTCCACCAGCTTTGTTCGTCTCTGTCGTAACACTCCTTGTGACGATCAGTTCATCACCTCCTCACTGGCAACTGGGATCCGGGGCTCTGGCCTAGGCCAAATTTGAGCCCAGCGCTCCCTCGTTCGATCCACTCTCCTCCAGGTTAATGTATATCCCTTGCCCTCTACTACCTTGTTCTCATCTCTCTCTGCTATGTTGAACCTTAAGTACACCACGGCTTTTCTTCTCAGAAGGACTGGTCAGCCGTGGACCTGATATACAGATGGACGGCAGGCACATTTACTTCCCTAGGTTCAATTGCAGTTAAAAGCCCCAATCTCAGTCGTCCACTGTCTACAATGACTCCTGTCTCCGGTCCCTTCTCTCCCGGTCCCCTGTCCCCGGTCCCCTATCTACCTTCAGGGATGCCAGCTACAACATGCCCGACCTCTCTGCTGTTCAAGCCTTCTAGGTTCCTGCCTAGCTTGGATCCTCCATTTCGAAACCGCAGATTCCATTTTGCTCCTGATTGACGTTTACTTGGCCTCGGTCCACGGCCTCCTCGGGCCTCAATCCACGGTCCACCAGGTCCATGGGCCCATTAGAGATACCCAAGGGGACTGCAGTACCTTGGCACGCAGCTGATCCCTTCGGGTTCTGCAGGTTCACATTGACGAGCGACTCCTGGCCCCTGTTTCCCCTGTTTCCTTCGTGGGTGCTTGCTGCAATAGGGCCAACCACTCTGCTATCTAGCGTTCGCAGCCTCTGGGCTGCAGCATCCGGTTGTTGTCTAGCTGTTGTCTCTGCGATCCTCTGTGTTGACAGAACCTCCATTCGGTTCACGGTCGATGCTGCTTGAGTATTGGCCCACGATCCCTTAACCTTGGTCCACGGACCATGGGGACATCCAAGGGGTCCGCAGTTTCATAACACGCAGCTAATTCCTGCGGGCTTTGTAGATTTACAGTGATTGGTGACTCCTGTCTCCTGTAAGACGACCATCGCAGACACGAGCTACAACACGTTTGACCGCTCTGCTATTTAGCCTTCGCTGTTTCTGCTTTTCGGTTGTTGTTAGCTGTTGTGTCTTGCCTCCTTCATTCCGACAGGTTTCCATTGTGTCTACGTATCAACGTTCCTTCTACCTTGGCCACGGTCCCATTGGGCCTCAGTCCACGGTCCCCAGGCACTTGGGTCTGTCAGGGACACCAAAGGGGACCGCAGTTTTGTACCACGCACCTCTAGAACCACAGCCCTAGCCAGTCGGTGCTTCTTCCATGCTCAGATCATAGCTACGAACGGCTTCAGAAGACCTAAATCAGCGTTTCAGCCTTTCAGGGTTCGAAACAGGGGTGGGGAGGGGTCTGTCATGGCCTCCACTAGGAAATAGAAATAGAGATTGACGGTGCATGAAGCACCCACCCCCCTAAGACCCCAAAGAAGTTAAGCAACTAGAGCGTCATAGCGTGATTTGAAAGCGTTGAGTGAAGGAGCGCAAACAACAGATCGGAGTTCCAGGGTTGAACAACCCTTTCCGTGAAAAAGTGAAAGCGTAGTTTAGTCCGAGGTACAGTGCCAGAAATACGGAGTGGGTGGCCACGAGTGAAGTTGACATTAGGAATGAGGGAAAGAACAGGGTCCACATCAAGAAGATTGTGAATAAGTTGGTAGTTGGTATGTCGCCACGATGAAAACGATCATGAATGGAGGAAAGATCAAGTTTATGTAGGTGATCGGAATAAGCTAAGGAACGAATAGTGTGACACCATTTGGTAAGGCGACGTTGGCAGTTTTCGAGACGATTAAGTGAGTAAAGATTATAGGGACGACAAATTTGGGAGCAGTAACAGAAGACTGGGAGGAAAAAGGTTTTATATAAAATAGCAAACAGGGAGGGTGTAAGGTTGGAGAAACGTTTCAGTACAAAAGAGGCTTTACGAAAGACTTTGGAGATGACATTTTCAGTGTGAAGATTGAAATTTAGAGCGTTATCAATAAGGATCCTAATGTCAGGATGATTAGTAACAGGAGTGATAGGCTTGCCAGAAAGATAGTAAGGAAAGTGAGGATTATTATTCCCAAGATAAAGGACGTGACATTTATCAGTATGAAAAAGAAGGGAATTGGTAGAGACCCAGTGCGCAACACGTTGGATGTCTTCAGGAAACAGAGTCAGAGAAGATTTTTAAGTCATCAGCATAGCAGGTATTAGGAGAACGAATAACAGAAGGTAGGTCAGAGATGAAAATATTGAACAGGAGGGGACCAAGAACGGAGCCTTGAGAAACCCCAGAGGTAACGTGAAGCCAAGGAGCAGAGGAACCACGAAGGGCGACTCGATGCCACCTAAGGAGTAGGTAGGAGTTAAGCCAGGAAATAATGCCAGGAGAAAAACCGAAAGTAGTAAGTTTAGACAAAAGCTTAGCATGTGAGACAGTATCGAAAGCTTTACTGAAATCAAAGAAAACAAGGTCACATGGTAGACCAACGTCAATAAGTTTGGTAATGGGATCAACCATAGAGAGACGATTGGTGAGGCAAGAACGTTTAGGAAGGAAACCATGTTGGGTGGCCGGAAGAACATTGAGTTGAGAACATTCATCAAAAAGATCAGAGTAGATTAACCGGTCAAGGATTTTTGAAATGGACGAGAGGAGACTTATCGGTCTGTAATTAGTAACAAGAAAAGGGGAACCCCGTTTATGAATTGGAGTGATATGAGCATCCTTCCAGCATGAAGGAAAGGTACTAGAAAGGATGGAATTGCAGAAAATGTGAAACAAGGGGTTGGAAAGAGAACTGGCACAATTACGAAGAAAAATAGGAGGAATGTTATCAGGACCTGAAGAAAGGTCTTCCTTAAGGGATAGGAGAGAGGAAAGAACATCGGTCACACTGAAATGAATGACGCCAGCTGCAGGTGGAATAGGATTGCGTGAAGATGCAGGAAGGAAAGTTGTGGAGAAAAAATGATTTACCTTGGAACCAATGGTAACATCATCAAGGGAGAAAGTATTGTCGTCATTTCTGATGCAGCTTAAAGGGACAGTTTTGTTATCATTCTTGAGGTAAGAAAACAGTAATTTGGGGTTGCTTTTGGAACGTTGCATAACGTTGTTTTCAAACGAAGTTTTAACAAGTTTGATTTGCATGATAGCATTCTCTCTAGCAGCGAGGAAGTTTGCCATGTTAGATGGAGACGGCAAGGAACAAAGCAGACGATACAAACACTTTTTTTTATTTAATGAAGCACGAAGTTCAGGTGTGGACCAGGATGGGCGGGAGGAAGAAGGCTTCTTGCCACAGGAATGAAAAAAGAGATAAAGGCTTGAAGGAAGGCGGTAAGTATTTGAACCTGTGAGTCAACATGAAGATCGGCAAGTTCGGTAGACCAATCAATGCAGGAAATAATGTGGTTGATAAGCGTGTAGTCAGCTGAGCAAAAGTTATAAGAAGGAGAGGGACTGGCTTTGGTAGAAAAGTCATTATCAAGTGAAAAAGTGAGGACATCATGATCGCCAGATAATCAAATCAAGTAAACTGGAGCACTGGTTTGAACGATAGCGAGTAGGTTTCATAATGTGTTTTACAAGATTATGGTCTTGGATAAAGTCCAGAAACTCAAGACTGTGCACTTGGATGAAGTTCGAGGGTAGTGGCACTAAGCCAGTTGATATTAGGCAGAGTGAAATCCCCTCATACAGAAGAAAGGGCACGTTGGGTTGGTGGGCACAGCACTGTTAAGCATGGAGAGAAAACTTGGCCAGTGTGTGAGGTAGCCTTTTACTGGAGGTCGGTAGGCGCAACCAATAGTGATATTGTCGGATGCTCCAGTGCTCCAGAGCACCACAAGGATTCCCATTCACCGAGGGATTCGGAGTAAGAGCCACTAAGAAAAGACGGAATATTGCTTTTAATGTAAATGAGCACACCTCCGTGACCCCTGAGTAAGCGGTAACTGCGGTAGGCTAGTGTAGCCATTAAGATTAATGGTTGAGTCCAGAATAGCTGGAGTGAGTGTGTTTCGGAGACGCCAATAATATCAGGAGAAAGTTGTGAGGTGGCAAATTTAAGTTCATCAAGTTTGTTACAGAGGCCCATAGGATTAAAATACAGGCACGAAAGGCTATAAACAAGGGCTTGGACGCAGTTGTCGTGATGAATGAAAGTTAGGTCTTGGAAGCCTCCTCCAGAACTGAGCTATGATGGCTGCTACAACAACTAGCGACACTTGCATTGTCACTAATGGACTGCTTCTTGGTATCTTCTTGGGTGGTAATCTGAGTTGGGAGTTTGCCTTGCATACTTTTGTTTTTTCGATAAGTGATATTGTCAGTAGGAAAGGACTGTAGCGACTTAGAGTGGCCGTTTTCTTGATGCTGGGGAGATGGAGGCACATTGGTCTAACTGTCTGAGTTTCGGTTGCATTGGATGTTATTTTCAGATCTAGTAGGTTTAGGCTTGCCTAAAAAATGTAAAATTTTGGCGTCGGGGGGGGGGGGGCAGATATTGGAGCACATGACAATCAGTATTTGATTCTGCAGTCATAACACAGAAAGATGAGTAAGTGGGATACCTCATGCGAAGTTGAAAACAACCGACAGTAAAACCGAAAGAATTGCGAATGAGTTTAATAATTGAGTCAGCCCATCTACGAAAATTTTAACAGTTGGATTTGTTGAGTGGGAAGCTGGTGCGAACACGTTGTGATTAATTTCAGATCTTGCTGGAGGTGGAATCTGAAGTTTATTTGAGTATGTTAGTGGAGGTTCGACCAGAGCAGCAGCTTGTTTTAGTTTTCTGTAGTCAGCTTTAGAATAGTAAGTACGGAAACCCGATTCTTCATTATAAAGGGGTTCAGGAGAAGAGTGCGACGCGGCGGCTGGCACCATCTGTCGAGGTGGAGAGAGACTAAGCAGGCAGTCATTTTGCGAAGCTGAAACAAGATGCGCTGGAGGCACTATGCGTTGTGGAATAATGCAAGGGGGAAGATTCAGCATTGGTTTGTGCGGTGGGGAGGAGTTGATTGCCCCATCAAAAAATTCACGGGAACTCGATTAATAAGCATTAGATTTCGTAGATTCATCTGATTCAAGAATGTTAATCGGAGTTTCATTTTCTGAGAGGTGTTCAGGTTGCGTTAAAACAGTTTTGGCAACAGGAAGTGATGACACAAGATGGCGGCCACCTTCGCTGGGTCGTGTCGACACGATTTCTGGATCAAAAAACGGTTCGGTGAGAGATTGCAGGGGTGTAGAACCGGTTTGCAGGCAATTTGCACCACAAACAAGGACCAATACTGTTTTTTTTAAGAATCTTTGACAACCAAATAATAAGTTTGAGCCTCTTGTGTCTGTCAATTCTTACTCCCCTTCAGTTGCTCCTGTGGCCTGGCCTGACATACCTGAATGAGTTTTGGATGTTTCGGATGTTTGGCATGTTGTTGTTCAGTTAATGGGTAATCATAGGCTTATTGGTCAAAGATCCACTGCCTCACGCACGGGCATTTGCTATTCAGGCCCGCCTCCTCACTCTAAAATTATAACTTTGGCTTGGGCAATCCGTACCGCGTGAAAAATAACTATCCTTCGTTCATGACGTCATTTAAGACATGCCTCTGCGATGACCGCGCAGAGCCAATTGTTATTCGAGGCAACAATGTGCCAAATTCAACTTCTTTTCAAGGCAACAACGTACCAGTTTCAACTTCTAGACAAAGAATTGCACACTCGCCCGTTTTCATTGTAGGGGTTCTCCTTTCGGAGTCATCGTTGCTCATTTCTTCTATGAGACTTTGATTTATATGTTGCCCCTCCCCACCCCAACTTCCCCTTACACATAAGCTTTAATAAAATATATACACAAAAAAGCTTTATCTGTCGTCCTAAATTCATTGAAAAAATTAAATTATTACTTACTTGGGAGCAAATCGGCCGGGGACCAAATTGTCTGGGACCAAATAGGCAGGACCAAATTGTCCGGGACCAAATCGACGAGACCAAATTGTCGCGTATCCTTTGTCACAGTTTCTCATTGGACGCTAAGGCTGTACCGAGCACATTTTTTGCTGCCGAGCCGATACCAAGCCGAGCGCTCGAAAATTGCCTGGTACACCGAGCATATCCGAGCCGATCAGTGCTGCCGAGCAGAACCGACCACCTTTATTAATCACAGGGGTGCTGTCGGGAGTTTCAACTTTTCCTAAAATTCCAACTTTTAATTTTTTCACATTTTTCACATACCCGCTTTTCATTTTTTTTTCATATTTTTCACATACCCACGTTTCATTTTTTCACATTTTTCTCATACCTGCTTTCCATTTTTCTCACATAACCTACTTTTCACATTTGTATCACTATTTCTTCGTTTTCATATACAAACCAATTTCAAAATTCTTTAATACTTTTTCTCTTCCAGTAACCATTGTAATATCTCTGTAATTTCACTCGAGAAAGACCGAAAGCGAATTTAAAGCAATTCCGGCAGTAAACCAATCAATTTTTTTTTCGTATTCTAGCAAGAGACATGTCTACGTAATTCCGGGCCCAAAATGAAGACGGATAATTTGATTGTTTTTCACACCAACACTCGTGTTTTTTTTTTTACATTTTTACATTTTTTTTTTTTACCACTGGCAAACTTTCACATTTTTTGCACTGGCAGCATCCCAGTAATCAGCACTGGCTAAATGCCAAGCAGGCTTCTAGATATTGAACAATTCTTTTCACTAAAACAGCATGATATAGCAGCAACCATAGGCTCTCATTGTTATCAGGTTCGTACACTGTAATTGATGACATATCGACATATCTGGTGTGGCCAATTAAACCTGCATTAACAATCATTATCGTAACAAAACAAGTAATTTTTATTATGAGGCACGTTACTTTTCAACAAATAAAAGTTTTAACAATTGACCATTCAAAACAATTAAATGAGTGCTGTCGACACTAAAACTCCGAGGTTTTCCTCTATGAATTTAAGTTTTTTAACTTTTTCAGAGGTGACTGTAATGGTGTAACAATACTTCCAGTGGTGTTAAACCACTACCCACGTGCACGTTATACCTAAACAAAAGCCTTCCGCTATAATGCAGTGCGGTAAAACGCATATACGGTTACCAAGCATAATATGAAAGCAAATGTCCGAAAAAGCATAAAAAAAAGTAGTTAATCTGCATGAATTACCTGCAAATTTAGTTAATATATTAAATTCTGTGGTAGGCCTTCAACCTTCGTGCAGCAGGAACCATGCACAGATCAACTGGAATCCGCCAAAATGAAGTTCGCATTCAAGGTCCCTTGGTTCCAGGATCGCGCGCCAAGATTAGACACGAGCCACGCTGCTCGGATCGGTTAAATGGACGTAATTGCTCGGTGTATCGAGCATTGCCGATCATGTTCTGCTCGCCGAGAATCGGCTCGGCAGCTCGGTATCAGTACAGCCTTATTGGATGCCAATCGCCCTTCCTTGTTACAACTCCACAGTCACAGTCTACGGTTCCCACGGTCCCTCCAGCTGATACCACTTCTTCCCCAGTCCCTTAGAGCCTTGCCGCTTTGTTCTGAATGTCTTCACTTGGCCGTCGTTTCGTTACATTTCAGCATAATTTTTAGACTCGTGGTTCCTTCAGCACAACTTTGGTGTAAACACCCACCTACCATGGCTGTTTGACTCGTCTCCACTCTAGCCCTCCAACTACTCTGCGCTTCTGGACGACATGCTGCGACAAGGTGGCCGCATCACGGCTGCTGCCATCTGGTCACCCCTATCTAGCATAGTGATCGGCCTCCCGTAGGGTGCCATTCCACGGTCCTCTGCGGTTAACCACACCTAGGCTTAGTATAGCTCCACATCCTTCGGCCACCAGCTTCCTCAGCCTTCTTAGAAAAAACGGCCTTCCTTGGCCTTCTGAGCACACTTACTGATCGTGCCTGTTCGATTTCCCGTTGTTTCAACGGTCCTCTCTTTCCTATCCATGACGACGATCCCAGCCGTTTTCCTGTGAAGCCACATCTTCGACCCGACAAGATAAACTTACTACATGGAAGCAATGTAAACTGTCTATACGTTATGGTTTTTCATTCCTCTGGTCCAGAATGTGTAAACCACCCATTAGCCTGTCCAACATTAATCGTTCGTTAACCTCCTTCTTGGACCTCTGCTATTCTTCGGTCCCCTTTGGGCCGTGTCACTCTTCGGTCCCTTTCAGGCCATGTTACTCCTCGGTCCTTGTCTTCTTTCTTGCGTTGGTCTGTCAGCTCCCTCCGAGCGCCGGGCGTGGTCCCTCTTTCTAGTCCTAATGCCTACACATGTCTACCTTCATACAGACACCGGTTCCTGAGCACCCTCCAATGACCTCCTCCGATTCGCTGCTGCCACTCGGTCTTTGATCATCTGTGTCAGTCTACTTCGGTTTCCTACATAACTCGCTAGTGGATGGCTTACTTTTCACAGGGTCTGTTGACTCTGAGACCGTCAGTTCGCAGCACGGGTGCTTGTCACTCTTGGTCCCACCACCATGTTTGACAAGGTTTGCTAAGAACATAAGACAGGTAATGCATATTTTCATCGGCATAAAAAAACTGAAACTCACCAAGGGATGAGTTGAAGTTTTTTTTTTTTATTGCCTGGATGAAAATATACCCTCCCGGCCGCCCCTCTCATTCCAAGGTTACCTGCGAGGAAGAAAGATGAAGTATGCTCCATCGTGAGTGCTTTATATAGAGGCCTGCGCCAGCACATGCACAGTAAAGGGAGGCTGCGAGCCCGGCAGCAAAGCCAACTTTTCGCTAGGGATTTGAGCCGCAATAAAGAAAGATTTACTAATAAGATAAGACAGGTAATGTATATTTTCATCCAGGCAATAAAAACAAACTTCAACTCCTGGTAAGTTAAAGTTTTTATTGTATAAAATGCCTTTTTTCTGCACGTGCTAGGGAGGACAGCTGTTGAGTGTTACCATACTCTACTAAATGTCCTCAGTGATATGTGCCACTAGGAAGTCGAAAGCACGTTCATAGAGGTGATTGGCTGCTTTGTCATGACATAACAAATACTCTAAGGTAAACGAGATTGATGCTTAAGTGATGCTTAAGTGAAATGAGATTGATGCTCATGTAATTACGTTCTGCTCCTATAGAAACCTTAACCCTCTTACCTACAGGTACACATTAAACCTTATTGAGTTAAAACGTGTCATCTCGGTTAATGACCTAGGAATTGTTTTGCAGTCTAACTGTCTTTTCAATCAGCATATCACTGCTATTGTGTATAAAGCCTCCAAAATGCTTGGTTTTTTGAAAAGGTCTCTCTACTTTGTTACAGATTCTAAAACTATTATTACTATTTATAATGCTGTTGTGCGTAGTATATTAACTTATGGGTCCATTGTGTGGGATCCCTCACAGATCTATTTGATAAATGAAATAGAGCGAGTGCAGCGAAATTTTGTTAGGCATGTTTGTTTCAAATGTGGCATAAATCGGGATAATTACACGTACGAAGAGCTATGCAATAGTTTTCAAATTCGAACTTTACAGCAATTTTGAAAATCATTAGGCCTCAACTTCTTATACAATTTATTGCACAATAAAGTATGTTGCACTCAACTTTTAAGACAACTTTATATTCATATTGTCTCAGTTGTTACTCGGACCAAAACAATTTTCGGCATTCCAAATACTAGAACTGATTATAAAAGTTGACTGACACTATTCTCTGCCAAACCTTTGTAACAACTCAATCCATTTCCAACATTTTCCAACTGGAAAGCTGCCATATCAAAAATATGAGTTACAGCGATAATCCTAGGGTACTCCTCCTAAAATTCATGTCAATTTCAAATATATATCTTAAATGTTCACTTCAATGTTTTTGCCACCTCCCCTCTTGATTCTGTTATGAGGTTTTGTACCTGTTGAATCAATACTGCAAAATAAATAAATAAATAAATGAACAGCGAGAAACGGGGACTATAAGTTTCATCGGAGGAAGTCTGCAAAGGTGAGATTTCCACCGGCAGTAACTTTCTGCCAACCAGTTTCACTGGGCTTCTGATTGGTGGAGGGTAGGCTTATGTAATAATTACATGCGGGTTGCTGAGGGCTTCCTTGCCAACCACAAGTATAACTTGTTTTGTAGGTTGACATGGCAGGTTTTACCAACCGACTAGTGTTTGTGGCGTAATGAGCTTCAATCTCATCTGGCGTTGGTTAGCAATTACCGCTAGCACGTTTGGCGAGAAATGGCTGCAGTTCCAATCTTTCGTAACCCTATTGAACCCTTGTCCATGTCCATAGTAGAAGATTTCTAAATTCAATATTCAAGAGGATTTGTACAAATTCCACTTTAAGATTTCAAACAATTTGTTTCATGCCTTTCTTTCAGAATCAAGGAAACGTTAAATAAATTATAATGGTAGCTAGACATTTCATAATATGCTGGAAAATTTCTTGTTTTCTGCTAAAATGGGAGGTACTATCCATAGAACTTGATGAATCGCCCATGGAAACATGCGGTAGGGAGGTTGCTAGGTAGAACTAGGTGGCACTTGACAAGTTCAGCTATAATGCCACATAGAGCAAAAGTTGAATAGGGTTAAAGTTGAAATCTAGAATATTATTGTCCCTCCTTTTATATGCTGGCCACTGATGGAAGGCTCCAGATGTAATTAGGCCTACATTTGATTAATTAGGCCTGTAATTTTCATTAGTGAGCATTTACTAGGTTTAAACAATCGAGGTGCAATTGGCTGAACTAGCATTTCTCTACGTCGCATGTTTTATATGGTCGGTTCCTCCTGTCTCATAACTTTCTTATACCTATTTGATCCTTGCATAGAGGGTACCAGGGATCCCACTAGTGATTTTTTATCATTGTCTACCCGAGGAACAAATTATTTTGCATACTTGGCCTAGTTTGGCCTTACTCTAAAGCCATGTTTCCCAACCGGTGAGGCAAGCTGTATTGAAAAAAAAACAATAAAAGTAAATGATCTGTATAGCGTAGATGAGCAACTGCACAGGTTAGTAGGTATGGTAAGTGGAAATCAAGGAGACTATTATACACAATACAGAAAATAAACATACAACAACACAACAAAAAATACAACTTAAATTACTATGGGTTATGTAAACCCCACAGAGAAGAATGTCACTGCATGCAAACATCAGATAATCCACAAATAACCAACAATGCATCAGGAACAGAATAAACACACAAATAACATACCACAATTTCATAACCAGACCACAATTGGGATAACCCTTCAAGAAAGCAGTATCCAACGAAATTCCGAATCAATCAACAAGTTCCCAACAAAAAATGAAAAATTAATTATAGTAACTGCATATTGTTCACACAGGATATCAAAATTCAAACAAGCATGACCTTACTACTGTGAAGAAAGTTCATATTCTAACCTTATAATAGAAACAAAACAGGAAAGTAATCAACCATCATATGCAATGCATCAGCTATTCGAAAAATAAGCAATTCTGGTACATTATTACAAACTGCGTCTTCCAAATCCTTCATCCAATGTCCAAGTAAATGCAATAGAAGATATGTTTACCTAATCTTACATCCCATGTTACCACACAGTCCAAGATGGGGTGTGGTAAAACATCAATTGCTTAAAAAATTCTGTCATGACACTGAACAGAAATCTTAAACTAAAACTCTGACTTCCTCGTAATTGTTCCTCCATATCCATCGAGTTGACTCCCTTGTTCTCAACAGCATTCTAGAAATATTCAGTCCTGACCCAATCAAGGGTTTTCCCAGGAATGTTGTCAGTCTCCATAATGGACAGGGATAACGTCAGTTCCCTTTCCTTCACAGTACACACATACAACCCACATGTATATACACACTCATACAACTGCACAGAATTCTAAAGAAACCTGTATTGCTGGAGGATTATGTAAACCACAACAGATTTGTGTATTTATCACCTAGAAAAAGACCAATGGATTCTTTATTGGCTTTTACTTTCCCAGAGCAAAGAAAAGCTTTTATCGTGTGTGTAATTGATTATTTTGAATCATGAAACTATGGGTTTAAATAAAATAGCAGATAAGTAGCTTGTCAGATATTCACCCCAATTGCAACTGAAGCATTTATTGTGTATCATTAGTGTTGTTGAGAATTAAAGGTAATAAATGCATTCTGTGCATACGTATTTGTTCACGCTGATCAGTTGGGCCATTCACATTCTGTACCCCAAACAAATGATGTGTGTTATGGTTTATAATTTCGTAAGCGCCATCACATGTTGGTGGCTGGGTAAATGAATGTGCGTTGAAAATTTGAATGTGTTTGCCAAATGAAATTGTGGAATTCTCTCCCATTCTGGTCCTCTTTGCAACAAGTACTGGCAACTTGCGCTGCATCCCTAATTCATGAATCAAGTCATGAATGTTCCCATAAGACTGCTTTGATTGGCATATAAATTTGTTCATGTCTTGGTGTGGGGTTCGAATGGTGAACATCCATCATTTCTTCATAGCTGATTGGCTTAGGTTTTCACATGTTGTAACATTGCGGGGGTGTGGAAGGTGAGTTTAAAGAACCATCCTTCGCACTCCTTTCGTTTACTATTTGTAAAGTCACTGCAGTTATCCTGTCTATTTTGGTGGTATGGGTGTATTATGCATCGTCACGTTGCTCAGGCATGGGTGTTGCTATGCTGTTCCTATCTGGTGAGTCAACTGGCTGCTTTTCTGATGTGCTATAACGTGCCAGTGTCTCTTTGAGTCATTTAGTTGTTAGCCATTGTTCTGGATTCTTGTCCCGCTTCCTGTAATGGGGGATTGAGGTCGGCGATATTAACTGAGTCGAAGATCCAGGCAATGTGTACGTGTCGTATTGTGTATGAATTAGTTCTATTACATTTTAATACCAAAAATGGACCTGAGAATTTAGTTGTGTTGATTTTGCAACACCCTTCTTTGCTGAAGTAAGACCATGATTCCACCTAGCCACCCAATCAACCTCCCAGAATTTCAAAAGTGAATGTATTGCGTCATAGTATCGTTTACGTTGGTTGCAAGGCTTCACTAAGTTGTCAGATACTTTCTTCTAGATTTCCTTGAATGCGCCCACCACTCTTTTCTGAACCTCAGTTATAGATGGCATCACTTGTGGGCCTTTAGTGCGCTGAAGATCATTGATTTGACCACTCATGGTAGTTGTAAGTTTCTCCTCAACAAAGTTTGTGCCTCTGATGCTTCATTCAATGTACTCAGAGAAAAAGCACTCTTGTCCAAATGTGGATTCCATTTCTTTGTTTTCAAAGCATAAATCTTTAACATGTTCAAATTGCCTACTGGTTCACTCAATCTGGTCAGTCTTCAGTAAGAGCTCGTCAGTTGGCCTTGACTCCAAACTCCTCCAGCAGATTTGTTCATGCAGCAGAGCGGAAAATGCTGTCGCGATCTGTTACCATCTGCTGCCCCATCACATAAAAGCAGCATTAAAGCATTCACACCAGGTATAGTTCACCAGGTAATGGTTCATCCAACACAACCAGTATGAGTTTGTGTCATAAGCTTGTAGCTGGTAATGATTTGACGATGTCCAGCACTACCGTGGCAAATGGTGCCCCAAGAGGTTGCATTAATAACATAAAGCAGCCTGGTTTGGTATTTGCTCTTTACACATCTAAACACAATGGAAAGCCAAATGGCTCGAGAAGGGTTAAATAAATACGGATGCAAACCTATTTACATTGCCTTTTGGATTTAAATATCAGACTGCCTTAGCGGGGAATTGAACGCGCAACCTTTGAAACCGAAGGCGTATGTTTTATCACAGTATGACTCAGTGGTAGAATTTATGGCTTTGGTTTCAAAGGTCAGTTTCCCGCTCGGGCAGTATGACGTTTAAGTCCAAGAGGCAACATAAATAGATTTTCATCCGTATTTAATTTACACATTTGGCATTGATCACATGTCTTGATGGAGCCAATCACAGTTTTCCTCATCTTATTCCAAGTCACATGTTGTAGTAACTTGACAGTTTTAAAGATTAAAAAAAAAATGGCCACTGGGCCATCAGAATGTACAACTGTAATGGTTAGCTCATGGAGTTTGGGTGGAACGTAAACCCGATCTGCATTTGTGTTAGCAGCTTTTGCATGAACTTTGTTGGGAAGCTTTTGTGAGCAAGCCGCGATGTATACAGAAAACTCCATTCTTCAAAATGTTAACTGACGTCTTGTCGGTTCCATGGTCCATACCTCCTAACCTCGTATTCTGGTGTTTAGTCCACTTTTTCTCCCACTGTACTTGGTCAATCATTTCCAAGCTTAGAAACTTCAATTTGCTTGTTTCCACCTCGTTCACCCCTGAACTTGTGCTTTCAGCACTTCCCGTGCCAAATTGTCCTTCTTTGTCTCTCTTGCTGTCAATTTTATTAAACCCATGTTCTTCTCTCCAACACCAATGTCAATTTGAATTCCTAGATCTGCCATGTGCAGGGTGGTGTGTGGTGTGCCTTTAAGTTGTATCACCCATCCAGCAAGGTGTCTTATCAAATTCGGTAAATACTTAAATATTTAAATACTTGTCTGCGTGTGGTAAAATTTGAAACGCATCTTTGTCTGCTGACCATTGCCTCATCTCATTGTACTGCATTGGACGCATGCTTCACCTGGTGTGTACGTGTTGTCGATGATGAACGTCACTTTGGCGTCGTGGTGAATCTTGTATCTGTCACGCTTCAGGATCATAGCCAGGTCCTCCAAAATGACCGAGGATGTAATTCTGCTGTCTAATAAAGCTTGCAAGTCATATTCTCCAATCCCAACAGGTATCAGGGGGTTTACCATTAGGGTCATCCTCAGTCTGATTGTTGGTGTTGTGCATTTCACACACTTCATCATTCTATAGGGGATGTCATCTTGGACATGCCAATACTGAAGCAAATACTGAAGCAAATACTGGTGCATTTGAAGGCCTCTTGTCACCTTCTTTTATCCTTAAGCCCGGGCAATAACTGGCAAAATGTCCGTCTTGATGACAATTAAAGCAGGTGCCGTACATCATCTTCTGTGGCTCCGGTATAGCCCGTATGTCCTGGTTCCATATTTCCTATATCCACATTTCCCCTTACAAATTCCCGAGGATTCAATACCGTAATTGTGCGTGGTGATATTGCGTTCGCCATCATGGACACTGGACTTTTGTTTCCACTGTAACAATGTACTCCTGCGTTATGCTATGGTCACTGTTGCATGGTGCAGCCAGTGGTTGCCATATTATATTACACTCGGCTCTACACCTTTTCTGGTGTTGGCGGCATCGTTTAAAGTCTTTGCTTTACCTTTGGTAGTAAGTTGTTTTAATGAATCAAAAGTGCAGTTGTACGACAATGCACGGAAGTGTGAAAGTATGGGCTTAGCATCTTTTGTCCTTTACATGTTACATGTCATCTGGTTGTATTTACTGGTAGTATGAGTCTATACAGCATACAAAGTGTGTTATCAGCACATTACAATGTTGTGTGTGCCATTGTAGTTCTTTAAACAATTCTACCACGTAGCGTGTACCATGGAACTCATTGTTGCAAGCCTTTATAAACACCTCCCATACAGTAAGGCCTCATGAACCGATGCCAGTGTTCTGCCTGTTCTGTAAGTGACAGTGGATGGTGTGCAGAATACAACAGTGAGGCTAGTTAAAAGCTTGTGCTACTTATCTAAAGTTTGTTTGGTCCGTCTGTTCATTGACTTGTTCTGATACCTTGTTCAGGATTAGTGATTCCCTTGGTTTTTGCATAATATGCAGAATCACTCTACCTATCTATCTTCCTTTTGTTGGCTGTTTTAACATTCGAGTCACTTAAGTGGTTCTTGTATACTGGTGGTGAGAGAGGAAATCTGCCTTATGTTGACCAGTAAATTTGTTTGTTGTTTCTGCTAATTTGCCAAGTAATCCAAAATGATATTATACTGCTGACATCGCGTGTTCGTGACGCTGAGGCTGCACACTTACTGCAGTGTAATTCAAGTTTACTTTACAGTGGGCCATATCCAATGAAAACGTAAGCAAGAAATCATACTTCAAATCCACTTCCTATCCACTTATGGAGCATGGTGCCATCCAGTCAATCTGAGCCAAATTCAAAATCATAGTTCATCATCTCAGTTGATATTGGAGTAAGTTGTAACACACCAGGTACTCGTGATGCGGATTGTTCATATACTCCTGGCATCTCCAAAACTGTTACACTTCCACTGTTACGCTTTATCTTAAGCAGTTGCACTGATCAATCACTCATAAATGAATATATGCAAGTATTTTGCTTAGAATTTCTATCCATTGTTTGGGTCCCCCATACAGAGTGCTGCAGTTGTAAGAGCCATGCTCCCAATTGCTAATTGTGAGAAATCTTCGAATATGAACTCCCTCAAATTTCCGTGGTTCGCTTTGAGAAAAAAATCTTGTTTCCGTTTTGGTCCTAGATGTCTACGTTGGTAAAAAACATTCTATCCAAAACCAGAACTTAGGCCAACACATTTGAGAGGGTTGCTGCATTAAATGAATATCGACTACTGGACAGATATTACGTTGCCTTCAACCCAACAATGCCATCTTGTAGTCTAGAGGAGACTGTTGAAATATAGTAAACCTCAATGGATAATATAAAATAGAATAACTTTCCATAATATTGTGATCCATGATGTTGTCTAAATTTTATCTATAGACGGTTAAAATCTAAGATGATGTGCGGGGATGGAGCAAAATAAATACGGATGCAAACCTATTTACGTTACCTTTCGTACTTATAACAAACACCTAAGCGTATAAAATACGGATGTAAGCCTTAAAAAACTTAAAGCCCTAAAGGAACAGATATTTGAAAGAGACACATAAGCCATCATCATCACACTAATACGTGTAAAAGGATCTCCAGCGACCCAAAATACAAGCTGGAGCTTCTTTTACATGTATTAGTGCGACGCTTATGGCTTACATGTCTTTTTCTAATATCTGTTCCTGAAGGGCTTTAAGTTTTTTAAGGCTTATATCCGTATTTTATACGCTTAAGCGTTTTTTAATACTAATATACATTATTTTTTTCTTGTTTCAGCAAGAATAACACAGAAAAGAATACTGTAATTACCTTAAAATAACAGTTATAAGAGTCTTTTTAATACTCAATTTTAAGAGCTACAAAAATTGAAAATCGGTTCTTTGGTTTGGTCTCTAGGTAAGAGCAAAATATCCCCCAAAAGAAGAAGAACAATAGTTGTAGTCACATTAAAATAGCGTTCAAAAGCTATTGGCGTTCTTCATACCTAAGTTTTAAGCTGTAAAACTTGAGCATCGTTTCATTGGTTCGATCTTCAGGTGTAGTACAGCTGTTACTAGGCCAGAATTTGGGCTAAAAGAACATCGAGCTAAAAGCCACGGAATTTGGTACACAAATCAATTCTTAGCTTATAAATCGAGCTAGCTATGGAGTCTCTGGAGATCCCCACTAAGGCCCCTTGGTGTTCCCCTACCCCACTCACCTGTATGAGGCTACTGCCCAACAAATTCTTGCTAATCGTACTAAAACGTGAATTGGTTCACAAGTCATTCTTAGCAGTACAAATCGAACTAGAATTTGTTCATCATCAACCTCATGGAGAGGATACATGGAAGCACTGGGGGTGGGTGTATCTCATTGGGTTCCATGTGTAGTTTGATTTCTACTGCTACAATGCATGTTTTTAGTACGTTCAGCAAGAATTTGTTGGTCATTGATGCTTCATAGGGCGCATATGAGGGAGGGGATGCTGGGGGAGGCTTTGGTGGTATTTCATGAGGATCCGTGGCTGGTTCAATTTCTACTGCTAGGAATGATTGGCATACCAAAATGCATGCTTTCAGTACGATCAACAAGAATTTTTCGGGTATCGCCCTCATGGAGCAGGAAAAGGGGGGGGGAGGTGGCCTTGGAGGAATAGGGGGAGGGGCCTTGGAGGATTTCGCAGAAATTCCGTAGCTAGTTTGATTTCTACTGCTAATGTACTAAATTTCAATCTCTTAGCACTAACTGCAAGAATTTGTTGGTCAGGCCTCAAGGAGGGGTACGGGCGGGGGGGAGGGGCATTGTGGTGCCTTGTAGATTATCTAGAGGGGGTTCCATAGCTAGTTCAATTTGTACTACTATGAATGACTTGTGCACCAAATTTCATATTTTTAGCTCGATCTGCACTAATTTGTTGGGATGGGGGTGGGGAGTGGCTTGGGGATGTTTCATGGGGGGGGGGGGGTTCCGTGGCAGGTTCTATGTGTACTGCTAAGAATGACTTCTGTACCACAATTCAAGCCTTTAGTCTGATCTGCAATAATTTGTTGGTCATGCATCAGAGAGGGGGCACAAGGGAGCGTTATGGGGACCTTTGGGATATTTCGTGGGGGTTTCATGGTTGGTTTGATTTGTAATGCTAAGAATGACTTGTGTGCTAAGTTGCATGCAAGTTTCATGCAAGTTTTATGCTCGATCTGCAAGAATTGGTTGGTCAAACCTCAATGAGGAGGGCGCTGGGGACCCTTTGGAGGGTAATTCATGGGGGTTCCATGGCTTGTTCGTCTTCTACTGCGAAGAATGACTTGTGTACCAAATGCCAGGCTTTTAGCTCGATTTGCAAAAATTTGTGGGTCAAACCTAAGTGAGGTAAACCTTTGGGGTATTTCGTGGGGATTCCATGGTTGGTTCGATTTATGGTGCTAAGAAGGACTTGTGCACCAAATATGTTTTTAGCTTGATCTGTACGAATTTTTTGCCCAAGCCCTTGGGAGGGAGCATGGGGAGGGGGGGGGGGGGGACGCTGAAAGCAATTGGGGTATTTCATGGGTCTCCATGGCTGGTTCGATATTTACTGTTAAGAAAGACTTCTGTACCAAATTTCATTTTCATGTCTTTAGCTAGATTTGCAAAAATTTTGTACTCCACTTCATGATTTCCGCCAAGTGCTCTACAATAATAATTGTTCTACCGACGAGAGTACTGCAGTCACATCAAAATCGTGTTCAAAAGGCCTTGGTCGGTGTTAATACCTACATTTTAAGCACAAATTAAAAATCGCTTCATTTGTTCAATCTCTAGGTGAGAGCAAAAGTTCTAGCCCATTTGGCTTTCTGTGTCAAGAATATTGAAGTTACATTAAAACAGCATGCGAAAGGCCCTAGGCCTTGCCCATCCCTACGTTTTAAGCTATAGAACTTGAAAATCGGTTCGGTCGTTCAATCTCCAGGTGAGAGGAAAGTATCCCAAGAACAATATTAATGATTTCTGCCCAGTGCTCTACAGTAATAATTGCGCTGCTGACGAGAATACTGCAGTCACAACAAAATCGTGTTCAAAAGGCCCTGGTCGGTGTTAACACCTACATTTTAAGCTATACAAATTGAAAATCGGTTCATTGGTTCGCTCTCTAGATGAGAGAAAAAGTTCTAGCCCATTTGGCTTTCCGTGTCAAGAATATTGTAGTTACATTAAAATAGCCTGCGAAAGGCCCTAGGCCTTGCCCATCCCTACGTTTTAAGCTATAGAACTTGAAAATCGGTTAAGTGTTTCGATCTCCAGGTGAGGGCAAAGAGTCCCAACAACTACAAGAACAACAAGAACAACAACAACAACAAGGAATGGCCATGCTATGGACGCCGAACGGTTCTATTGTTGTCATTAAAATTTGTAATGCAGTGAAATAGTTACGACACGACCCCAAATACCGATATTTTTCGATCAATTCTGGGCGAAACTATAGCCGGTCAAAGTTTGATGTTTAACATGGAAGTTCATGCTGAGGCTTACATGTCAGACTGCCTGAGCGGGCAATTGAACCCACGACTTTTGAATTGAAAGGCCAAGGCCCGTTGATTTGATGTGTGGGGATGGGGCAATCGTGTGGGCATAGCGAGTGTGCTTTAGCTCCCACGACCGTCCAACGACATTCCCCAAATTACAAACCCTTTGTGTCACCACGCTGGCACCTTTAGCCTAGTTAGCATTTAGTAACGCCTATTAGCTAACCACTAATAAGACCTTACATTCCCTCTTGTCCGACACCCTAATTTGTAGCTTAATTTATTTTTTTTTATTTTTACAGCTCGTGTTAAGTTGTTTTTGCACTACTATTATACAACTCTTCCATTGTTGTATCCATGCATTAATTTTGTAAACCGAATGGTGACAACAATAAAGAATTGTTTGAGTTCAGGTAAATGCACGACCAAGCGTGCATTTTGGCAGATCGTGCATTTGCTTTCCCTCCCTTCCAATGTTGGGTAAGCATAGAATAACCAACGGCGTCGATTGAGTTTTGCTAACAATCAACGAGTGGCGTAGCTCGAGTTAATGTTGCCAGAACTCCCGACACGCCGTTGGTTATCCTGCTTATACCAACCCGCATATTATTCGAGTCGTGGCTGCAACAAACAAAAAATAGTGCTGACGTTCTTTAATTCAGAATCTTGACAAGGCGACTGTGTGTGCAACAATGTTTACACAAAGACAGCATTGTCATTGCTTGTTTGGTGAAGGGTTCTGTGCTCGTGTTTATCGATTGTAACTCGATTCCGAAATACCCCATCAGCGTTCATACCACGGAAACTCAACGACGAAAAGCCCCTTCAGACGACTTCTCTTAAAATATTTTTTAGGTGAAGTTGTTTGAAGGGGCTATTCGGCGTTGAGTTTCCGCGGTATGAACGGTGATGGGGTACTTCTAAATTGAGTAACAATCAAGAAATGAAAGAAGAGAACCTTGGTTGGCTAAGTGGGTTATTCGGCGTTGTGCGATGACGGATGCTTTTGGAATCTTGAATAGTGAAGCGGTAAAACAATAAACGTGTAATTACAGGACGGAGAGCCAAATGGGCTCCATCAAGTGATAAATACTGCCCATTTATTTACTGATTAAGTGTTCAATAAATAATCATGTATTTGAAAGTTTTATAGTTAACAAATAAATTAAAAATAATCAAAATATAACAGAGGGTTGTGTCAACGTGGCTAGCATTAAGCTTCTCTGGGAGACAACCTTCATCGGGTAGGGTGAGAGCTATCCACGAACTAATTTGTTTTAGTTTTCAAGTAGAAATGGTGTTGAACGGTTGTAGTGTTGTGATCCTATAGGTATTTTATGATTTTGTTGTATTTCAAATGCAAATCAATTAATGCAAAATTGACAAATAACATGTATTAGAAAGCTCTATATCTAACAAATAAATGAATAATAATCAAAATATTACAGATTGTTGTGCCAGCATAGCTAGCATTAGGCTTCTCTGTGAGGCAACCTTCATCGGGTAGGTTGAGAGCTATCCACAAACTGTTTTGTTTTAGTTACTAGCTGATCGTTAGCATGTGGTTCGAGTCGAGGCTACGTTGCTATTTATGATTATGGTGTATTTCATGATTTATAGAGTAATTTATGATTTATGGTGTATTTTATAGGTTTGTTGTGTTGTGTTAACGTATTTCAAATCATATAAATTAACGGAAAATCGGCAGGGATAACAAAAAATGTTACTCATAAATTGGTTTAGTTGTATTACTCATAAGTATAAAAAAGTAATAAAAATAAGCATGAATAAGCATGAAATTTGCATGTGTCATTGCATTGTAGCTTGATTCCGAATACCCCTTCAGACAACAACGAAACTATTCTTTGACAAACTTTCTTTGTTTCACTAGTTGGTTCTCGCGACAATGGCGTTGTAACAATGGTTCATTGTTCGGAATCACTTCGATAACCATATGCATGTGGTATAATGGGGCAAGTTCTCATTTCTTTTATTCACCGAACGAACAATTCGGAAACAAAACAAGAAAGAATGCTAAAAACGTGCAAAAATTAAAGAAACACGTAAGTCGCAACAATGGATTCGTTGTATAAGTTTGTTAAACCACGTTGTTCTGTAACTTCTCACCCGTTTTGAAACTCTCAGTCCTCTTATAACAATGCAGCACGACGGGATCGCAACAATGAACGAGGACGAGGAGTGCTGGGATCCATGGCGGAGGGCTGGGATCCTGGATCCCAGCACTCCACATGGATCCTAGCCCCCGTTTTTGTTAAATGAAAAGTGGAAGAAAACAAACAAATACAATAAATATACTGAAACAAATTAAAAAAAAAAACATAGCATATAAAAAAAAAACAACGTTCAACAATTCACGTTACTCACAACATTGCAAACGCTGCTTTACAAACGTTGGTTTCCATTAAATGACAAAAAAGAATAAAGCAACCGAATATAATCAATAAATGGAACAATTTTTGAAAACAACACCACCTCAAACTTGAAAAACAATCGTTCAAGAATTCTTGTTAATTACACCATTGTAACCACTTTCAATATTAAACTTTGCTTTTTTTCGTTGCGTGTAGCATTGCGTCTTAACGAATATTCTCCACAAACTTTCTTTTACTTTTTACTTTTACTTTTAATTTACTACACAAGCCTATAGACCATCAGTCATACGCTCGACGCTAAAATCCTAACCTAAACCTTTACCTACAACTTAACCTATTCAGTGACACAGTTATATACAGTTAGGCTATATTACATTAACATTATTTTTACCCCGTACTCGCCCGAATTCACCAGAGTCACTTCCGAGTCTGGCCAAACCTACCCGTCTGCTCACAAAATCTCACTACTTGCCGGAGAGTGGAGAATGTCCCGGCGTTGTGCGAGGAGGCGCCCAAAATGTCCCTCAAGTCACCCTCCCAGTCCCCCAGAATCCGGCCCCGGAAGGCCGCCCAATGATGGCAAACCAAAATAAAGTGCCCCACTATCTCAGGCTCCTACCATACCTGCAGAACGGAGAGACGTTGATGCCCAACCGATGCTCGTGAAGATTCAGCAGTTCGTGCCCGGTCCTGAGCCTGGACACCAGCGTGCGTCCCTCCTGAAGAGAGCATCCAGGCCACACAGAGAGGCAACGGTTGGGACCGGCCAACGCTACTACCATCCCATTCTTCCTGCCAGTCCCTAACATATACCTACCTCAGCACTGGCAACAAGTTCCTTGGAGTCACTTGGAAAGTCACAACATTGCGCCTCACCGCGAACCCCCGCCCAGCTAACCCATCCACAACTTCGTTCCCGAAGTGCCCAACGTGGCCTGGAACCCACCTCACCAACACCCTGATTCCCCGCTGCACAGCACTCACCAATTTCAGGCCGATCTCTACAGCCAGTGGGTAGCTAACATCCAGCTGCCTGAAAGCCGATTGTAAGAAGCGGATCCCGGCTGCCGAGTCTGTCAGGACTCGAAACTGCCTCAGATGGAGATCCAACCCCACATCCAGATGGAGATCCAACCCCACATCCAGCGCGACCGACATGGCCACCAACTCTCCAACAAAGGCCAAGCGCAAACGCAAAACGCAATAATGTATTCCACTCGCGCTCACTTGCGCTCAACAATGTATGTCGGACTGTAGCTTCAAAACGGGTGAGAAGAAGAATATCGGCGCTTTCTTCATGCTGGAATCCAACAATGGCTCGGGCGCTGCATGCCCTCGACATTGTTGGATCCCAGCACTCGGAAAGCGGGCGATATCCTGTACAATACAGTGCACCAGCCTGTTGATCTCGTCGCTTTGCCACTTGCTCGACTTTGGGTGGTTTACCGCAATGTTACCACTCACACTGTGCTCACCTTCGGGTGGTTTACCTCAATGTTACTAAACGCTTGTGTTTAACTGATACTAAAATGTTTTTATGCTTTCACATTGTCTTACGTAATATTATTTGATTTTCTTTGATTTTATTTAAGCTACTTCGTCAGTTTTGGCCTCCATCGAACCACGTAACCTAATTAATTTCTACGGAATTGTCAATGCAGCCACAGGCAGAAGCGCCTTTGATTTTAATAATTATGGAAATTGGTGCGGTATGGGGGGAAGTGGAGAACCAGTCGATGATGTAGACAAGTAAGTTCAAAATTCTGTATCACATATTCTTTTGACATTTTCAAAACCAACAATCATACCCAGCAAAAATCGGAAACAGCCTGGGTCACTATTTGACGTCGCACATGCGACATGTTCGTACGTCAGCCATTCAGTAGTTTCCAAAACTACATCACAACTCGGCAAAATGAAAAGTGTTCAAAACAGCAGAAGTGACATCACCTTCGACATAACTGATGGATTGTCGGGGCTATAGTCACCTCAGTCAGCCGAGGTGGTTGATTTTTGAATGTGCACGAGGCAAGAGCTTATCAGAGCTTATCGACTAATACTTGTTCCACATTGGAACACGAAAACTGTATGTGATGTCTGGACTACGATTTATACCCACACGCAATACGACGGTTTTACAAAGAGTAAACCCGATGCCCTTCCTTTCACATGCTTTCCACTCTGTACCCTAACGTCACTCCGGACCTTTGTAAACTTTTCTCTCACTACAACTTTTTCGGCGCTGTATTGTATTTTCTCCCCTCTCTTTTCCCTGTTATCTCACTGTTGTTTATCAGTGCTCCAAGAGTCATAGCTTTTCTCTAAAGCACGGGCAAGCACGGCGACCCTTTCCACACTGATGAGGCCATGGTCTGCATCTTAAGTCCCGTATTCAACCCCTCCACGTTGTGCCTGAGCTGAGGGGTCGAGACTCGGACTCAGACTTTTATCCCAGTGTGGAAAGGGTGTAAATTCGGAACCAGGTTCTCCCTTATGCATGCTTGAGGAATGAGTTATGTTGATGTCATGGCCAACTCCACAAATCCAGCAGTCACATCTCAACACTTTTCAGTTTTACAATTTTGGCAAAGTCTAGTTATACTATACGTAAGAAAAGAATTCTCTGATTGCATCCACACCCTCACAGCAGTCATCCAGCAAAACTTTCGCATTGTTTAGAATACTTTCTCAATGCCATTCCACTTGAAACGAAGTCAAGCACGTAAATACGACACGACTTGCGATAAAGCAAAGGTGTTGCTGGGTGACTGCTCTGTGGCGGTGGATGCAATTAATGCATATTGTTCTTTTACCTACTCTCCCCACGTCAGGGATAATAAATCATTATGCTCTTGCTTTGAGTCTGAAACTAGTTTCAAGTGAATACGTTTTGTTCGACGACAGAGAATTTGTTCTCATCCAGCTGTACCCCCAGTCAGTGCCTCCACCCCACGGCAGGAGCGCCATGGTAACTGTAGTTATGTTACTGGTGCTTGCCAAGTGTTACTGGAAATGCGTTTTTTTTAACAGGTCTGGTATCCTGAAAATCACTTGTGCAGCAGTTGTTCGGTACCAAAAAATGGGAAAAAGGGTGGGGGAGACAGGGGGGAACAGTTGCCCCCTCCCTCCCCATCGCGGACTGAGACTTTTCTCTGGGGAAAAGCCAGCTGGAAGATTTTCAGAAACCAAACAGCAATAAAGTATAAAAAACAGTCATAAACTTGCGAAAGTGGCTAAAAAAAAGTCAAAAAAGACAAAAAAATCATCAACATTTCGTACAAGAATTTTTCTCTATGCCCAAAGGGCGTTCCCCCCAACAGTAAATCATCGTTTTTCTGCCGGAGACTGTCTGACACAGCCACCCTGATGGCCAATTCTTAAGAGATTTCAGGATACCTCTAAACACTACAAAATGAAACAGAAGTCACCTCCAGTAACAAGGGAACTTGTTGTGTAAGAGCAACGGCCTTAGAGCACCACGGTCTCGTACGGTGGAGGCGAGGGAGGGGGAACAGTTGATGGGAATAAATATACGCAAATTTCTTTGATTTCTGATTTTTTTCCCTAAATTCTTAGGTGTTGCATGGAACACGACCATTGTTACTACGCCGTCAACCGCAATGAATGTACCGGCTGGTTGCACACGGGAGCTTACTTAGTTTTCTACAAATGGGATGGCAAAGGGGATCAAGTCGTATGCTGTAAGTAGAAAAAAATGGTCATGCTATTTCAATTTGGTGGCGACTCAAGATCTGATCTTTTATGTACATTCGTACAGTAAACTTGAACTCTATGTGTATTCACAGGCACAACATTAAGAAAGGCCTGTAGGGCCTGACATTGGAATTCCTATTTGAAGGTTGTCCTATGGACTCTGAAGTGTCCATGTTAAAATCCTTTTTGGAAAAAGAGGACTTTTATAGCCCATCAGCAAGCAGAACGTATAATAACTAAATCCCAACGTGCAAGCGAACACCAGATCTAATCCAACGACCGCCTAACGTACAAAAACAAGTTTTTAAAAAAACGACAGTTAAAAGGTGCTTGATAAGATGGGTGTTATGGTCATGGCACCGCATGCCATCAGTTTTGGAACGAGTGATTATAATTACTTTCGTGGCCTAATCTTGGATGAATAACTAACACACGTTACGGGATAACTCTATTGCTACACTTACCGCTCAAGCACTGAATTAAAAAAATGTGGAACAGATAGTGGCCAGTAAACTAACTGGGCCGCTGTACAACGATATTGGGGGAGTAGACGAAATGGCCGCCACGTCTGGTTCATTTCGTCGAGGTCTGTTCTTCGAGGTAGCATCTTTGTACGGAGAGACACGACATCTACTGCCATCTAGTGGCGGTTTTCAAAATAATAATTTAAATTCCTACGTAGATTTTGGTGAGAAATTTTTATTATTTATAAAAGTATTTTTAAATTGTTTTTAAAAATATCACTCAGCCACAGTTAAGCTATTTCTCTGCGTTTTGAAAAACATGTGACACGTTCGTATGGAGGATATGGCCCTCGGTTGACAAAATGCGGCAACTATACAAATCAATCGCATCAGTGGGTCTTTTGGCGGCCATATTGCCAACCCAGTCTCGTTAATATTGTTTGATAATAATTTCACTTGTACACTCCTTTCCGAAACTTTTGTTCTCTGAATACTGTTGTTACACAATACATCGCCAACAAAAGTTCGGGTTAACTTTCAGTTTCAGTTTGTCAGCTGCGGACAAAATGAAACTACAGCGGGTATGGTCGCGTCCTACATATGGCGCACCACTTTAGTTCTCTTGATGCTACTGTAACTCGATTTCGGTGTGAGTGAATAGGGCTTATCGTCATCTATGTTAAATTTATGATGTGCAGGTTTTTATCTAATAAAATACTTGTGAGATACATCACACTGATTGGTCCAAGCAAACCCTTTCTGGTAAGCAGCAGCATTGAAACGATCCTGATGCTAGGAAGGAGTTCGTTAATTGTTTGAGCCAAAGCAGAAATTGTATTTTTCGTCTCCCGACTCTGTACCAAATAGTCAACGCGTCTTAACGTAGTTTTGGCAAAATAATATTCCGGAGATGTCGAATGAACTATACTGACTCTGGGAAGTGAGACCCACAGATCAGTCGACCTCATGAACAGCAATGAATACGATGGGAACATTACAGCATGGATACACCGTCTTCACTAGGGATGGAAGTATGTAGACTAGAAATGGGTAGTTCTGGTTCCTTTAAAGGCTCTTTTTCACCTTTTCACCTCCTGTATGTAACACCGTAGAATCTTTGAGCAATACAAAGCAAATAGCGGTAAATTAGAATGGAACAACACTGTTCGCAGCAGTGCCGTGATTTTCATAACTAAAACGAGATCACGTGACCCACATCAGCCGAATGGATGACGGAGAATCTGGAACTTGGATGATGTGTTTAGAATATGGACAACGCCATCCAAATGGTAAACATGTAGGTACCTTTAAGATTCCAGAATGGTATTATACTCCAGAAAAAAAAAAGAAGCAAGCCAAAAACCAAAGATATGTTCGGTTGAAAGAGTAGTTCTAGATTTCATCCAAAATATGGCTTTTACCAAGTGACAACACACTATTCAGCTAATTTACTTGGCGTATTGTCAAGTACTGACAAACACGCCAAAGTAAAAGTGGTATTGCTTCCAGCATCGTCAAGTACAAATAGATAATTCAACGAATTTTAATAATATTTTGAATATATGTAACACTTCATACTTATACAATGATTTACTTGTTCGTCACCACCAAAATTATTCCGATAGGCCTACAAATAATAAATTGCACACGTTTCTACATAATTTGTCTACCCAAGTAAAACAGCAATACAAACGAAGGTTCAACACGCCCTTCATTGAATCGTTGTAATCGATTGAGATAATACATTTCAAACATTTTACAATTAGTATTAAAAAACGCTTAAGTGTATAAAATACGGATGTAAGCCTTAAGAAACTTAAAGCCCTAAAGGAACAGATATTAGAAAAAGACATGTAAGCCATCAGCGTCGCACTAAGGCTTACATCCGTATTTTATACGCTTAAGCGTTTTTTAATACTAATATCCATTATTATTTTTTCTTGTTTCAGCAAGAATAACACAGAAAATAATACTGTAATCACCTTAAAATAACTGTTATAAGAGAGCCTTTTAATACTTAATTTTAAGAGCTATAAAAATTGAAAATCGGTTCTTTGGTTCGATCTCTAGGTTACAGCAAAATTTCCTCAACAAGAAGAACAACAATAATTCTAGTCACATTAAAATACCGTTCAAAAGGCCATAGGCATTCTTCATACCTATGCTTTAAGCTGTAAAACTTGAGCATCGGTTCGATCTTCAGCTGGTGTAATACAGCTGTTACGGACCAGAATTTGGGCTAATCATGAACATCAAGCTAAAAGCCATGAAATTTGGTATACAAGTTAATTCTTAGCTTATAAATCAAGCTAGCTATGGAATCTCTCGAGATACCACATAAGGCCCCTTTCTGTTCCCCTACCACACTCACTGTATGGGGTTATTGACCAACAAATTCTTGCTGATAACGGTAAAACGTGAATTGGTACACAAGTCATTTTTTAGCTGTACAAATCGAACTAGAATTTGTTGATCATCAAGGTCATGGAGAGGACACATGGAAGCACTGGGGGTAAGTGTATCTCATGGGGTTCCATATGTAGTACGTTTTCAACTGCTACAATGCATGTTTTTAGTACGTTCAGCAAGAATTTGTTGGTCATTGATGCTTCATGGGGTGCACAAAAGGGGGGATGCTCGGGGAGGCTTTGATGGTATTTCATGAGGATCAATGCTGGTTCAATTTCTACTGCTAGGAATGATTGGTGTACCAAAATGCATGCTTTTAGTTTGATCAACAAGAATTTTTCGGGTATCACATTTTTTTGAGGGGCCTTGGAGGATTTCGTGGAATTTCCATAGCTAGTTTGATTTCTACTACTAACAATGAACTGTGTACCAAATTTCATTCTTTTAGCACTATCTGCAAGAATTTGTTGGTCAGGTTTCAAGGAGGGCACATAAAGGGTTATCTCGAGGGGGTTCCATAGCTAGTTCAAGTTGTACTACTATGAATGACTTGTGTACAAAATATCTTGTTTTTAGCTCGATCTGCAATTTGTTGATGAAGCCGCTGGAAGATGGGGTATTGCCTTGGGGGAAACTTTGGGGATATTTCATGGGGTGTTCCATGACTGGTTCGATGTGTACTGCTAAGAATGACTTGTGTGCCACAATTCAAGCATTTAGCCCGATTTGCAATTATTTATTGTCAAGCATCAGAAAGGGAGCACAGTGGAGCGCTAGAGGACCCTTTAGGATATTTCGTGGGAATTCCATGGTTGGTTTGATATGTAATGCTAAGAATGACTTGTGTACCAAGTTTCATGCTTTTAGCTCTATCTGCAAGAATTTGTGGTCAAACCTCAATGATGGGGCACAGGAGGGCGCTGAGGTCCCTTTGGGGGTATTTTATGGGAGTTCTATGGCTTGTTCGACTTATACTGCTAAGAATGACTTGTGTACCCAATTTCAAGCTTTTAACTCGATTTGCAAAAGTTTTTTGGTGAAACCTCAGTGAGGGGACACGGGGGGGGGGGGGCTTGGGGGGTATTTTATGGAGTTTCCATGGCTGATTCCATTTATGCTGTTAAGAATGAATTGTGTACCAAATTTCATAATTTAAGCTTGATCTGTAAAAATTTGTTGCCCAAGCCCCTGGGAGGCTACGCAGGGGGGTGCTGGGGAGGAGGGGGGCGCTGAAGGTATTTGGGGTATTTCATGGGGGTCCATGGCTGATTCGATTTTTACTGTTAATAAAGATTTGTGTACCAAATTTCATGTTTTTAGCTCATTTTGCAAAAATTTGTTACTCCACTTAATGATTTCTGCCCAGTGCTCAGCAATAACAATTGCTCTGCCAACGAGAATACTGCAATCATATCAAAATCATGTTCTAAGGACCATGGATAGTGTTAATGCCTACATTTTAAGCTATTCAACTTGAAAATCGGTTCATTAGTTCGATCTCTAGTTGAGAGCAAAAGTTCTGGCCCTTTTGGCTTTCGTGTCAAGAATATTGTGGTTACATTAAAATAGAATGCAAAAGACCCTAGGCCTTGTCCATACCTACGTTTTAAGCTATAGAACTTGAAAATTGGTTAATTGGTTCGATTTCTAGGTGAGAGCAAAAGTTCTAGCCCATTTGACTTTCCGTGTCAAGAATACTGTAGTTACATTAAAAGCCTGCGAAAGACCCTAGGCCTTGTCCAAACTTGCGTTTTAAGCTAAGAACTTGAAAATCGGTTCAGTGGTTGGATCTCCAGGTGACTGCAAAGAGTCTGAACAAGAACATTAATGATTTCTGCCCAGTGCTCTACAGTATTAATCGCTCTGCCGACGAGAATATTGCGGTCACATTAAAATCGTGTTCAAAATTCCCTGGTCTTTGTTAATACTTACATTTTAAGCTATAGAAATTGAAAATCGGATCTTTGGTTCGATCTCCAGGTGACAGCAAAAAGTCCGAACAAGAACATTAATGATTTCTGCGTAGTGCTCTACAATAATAATTGCTCTGCCGACGAGAATACTGTAATCACATCAAAATCGTGTTCAAAAGGCCCGGGTTGGTGTTAATACTTACGTTTTAAGCTATACAAATTGAAAATCGGTGCATTGGTTCGATCTCCAGGTGACAGCAAAGGTTCTAGCCCATTCGGCTTTTCGTGTCAAGAATGCTGTAGTTACATTAAAACAGCCTGCGATAGGCCCTAGGCCTAGTCCAGATCTAAATTTTAAGCTATAGAACTTGAAAATCGGTTCAGTGGTTCGATGTCCAGGTGAGAGCAAAGAGTCCCAACAACGACAAGAACAGCAAAAACAACAACAACAACAAGAAATGGCCATGCTGTGGATGCCGAACGGGTCAATTGTTGTCGTTAAAATTTGTAATGCAGTGAAATAGTTACGACACGACCCCAAATACCGAATTTCGTTGGTCTATGTCAATTCTGGGCCAAACTATAGGACTTCAAAGTTTGGCGTTTAACATGAAAGTTCATGCTCAGGCTTACATAAGTTTGGGGTACAATAAATCATAAGATTCCCGAAGGCCAACACGATTCTTAAGATAAGAAACAATTTGTTCATGGATTTGAATTGAATTCTGAGGAAAGATGTGATATTCTGTGTTTTAAAAAAGTTGTTAATCGTTCATTTTTCTCAATTATACTCGTTATTAGTATTAAAAAACGCTTAAGCGTATAAAATACGGATGTAAGCCTTAAAAAACTTAAAGCCCTAAAGGAACAGATATTATAAAAAGACATGTAAGCCATGAGTGTCGCACTAATACGTGTAAAAGAATCTCCAGCGACCCAAAAAACAAGCTGGAGCTTCTTTTACAAGTATTAGTGCGATGCTGAACAGATATTAGAAAAAGTGCGATGCTGAACAGATATTAGAAAAAGACATGCAAGCCATGAGTGTCGCACTAATACGTGTAAAAGAATCTCCAGCGACCCAAAAAAACAAGCTGGAGCTTCTTTTAAACGTAGATGCTGATGGCTTACATGTCTTTTTCTAATATCTGTTCCTTCAGGGCTTTAAGTTTTTTAAGGTTTACATCCGTATTTTATACGCTTAAGCGTTTTTTAATACTAATATCCGTGGTTTTTTTTTTCTTGTTTCAGCAAGAATAACACAGAAAAGAATATTGTAATTAACTTAAAAGAACTGTTATAAGAGAGCCTTTTTAATACTCAATTTTAAGAGCTATAAAAATTGAAAATCGGTTCTTTGGTTCGATCTCTAGGTCACTGCAAAATTTCCTCAACAAGGAGAAAAAACAATAATTGTAGTTACATTAAAATAGCGTTCGAAAGGCCATAGGCATTCTTCATACCTATGTTTTAAGCTGTAAAACTTGAACATCCGTTCTATCTTCAGCTGGTGTAATACAGCTGTTACGGACCAGAATTTGGGCTAATCATGAACATCGAGCTAAAAGCCATGAAATTTGGTACACAAGTCAATTCTTAGCTTATAAATCAAGCTAGCAATGGAATCTCTCGAGATACCACCAAAGGCCCCTTCATGTCCCCCTACCACATTCCCCTGTATGAGATTATTAACCAACAAATTCTTGCTGATTATGCTAAAATGTGAATTGGTATACAAGTCATTCTTAGCTGTACAAATCGAACTAGAATTTGTACATCGTCATGGTTATGGAGAGGAAGCACTGGGAGCACTGGAGGTGAGTGTATCTCATGGGGTTCCATATGCAGTTCGTTTTCAACTGCGACAATGCATGTTTTTATAGCCGACGAAAATATACATTACCCGTTTTATATTAGCAGTTTCCCCCTTAGAGCTATTGAATCCCCTAGAACTTGAAAGTTGCCTTCCCTGCCGGGCTCGTACCTTACTGCGCATGCGTCGGGCTGCTTATATAAACCCTGCGCAGCGGCAGTCAACACCATTTCTCCTATGGCGTTCACCGCGTGCAATCGCTCTTGAGCTATCCCGAAGATCGTCGCCACCGCATACTTCTGCCCTCAGCGGTTGGCTTTTACCTACGCCTTTCACCCTCCGCTTACCGGCTGATTCAGCGGAGGTCACCGGCTGACATTCCCCTCCGCTTACCTTCTGTTGCGGCTAACCTTTCCTTCCGCTTCCTCGGACATGGAAGTTCTCGAAGCCGCTCTTGACCGGAACCGTCCAGGATGTTCGCCTCCGCATCCACCGCAAGATGGCCCTCCGTGGTAGTATGGTATACGTTTGCTGCTTTGCTTTATGTTGAAAATTAATTTTCGATTTAGTAACATGGCAGGGTATTTACAACAGAGAGCATTACTGGTTATCCTCTACCATAAATCTACGAACTATAATAAAAAATTCTAAAGCATCAAAAGACAAAATGCCAAACTTCACAAGAAAATTATGGTACTCTCCCTTCCAAAGACCTCCGGTCTTCACGCGATTTACCTCCATCCTTTCCTTCGGTCCCGGTGTATGGCCCGCCACCTCCTTTAGCACAGGATTGTTCTCACGAATGTTCCACTGAGAACTGTTTTCCAGCGCGATGCTTCTTCATTGCGTGGACCCTCCTCCGCTTCAATCCTTACCTCCGCTTCCGCCGGTCACGTGCCATATTCCCCTCTGCATCACGATGTGCTTTGTCGGGTCCACCTTTCCCAGGCCTGTGCTCGGCGTCATGGCTGCATACCTGCGCAGCAGATTTCCCTCCTACGCATGCCCGGCAACCTCCGTCCGTCCCCTTCCAAAGCCTCACCTCTGCTTTCCCGTCGACTGGACGGCGAGGAGCATTTCGCAAATTCGGGGGACGGTTTAATGCTTCTATTCCTTGCCAACATGCTATCGAGCCGATTTCAGAGGCCTTCTTTCATCCTCCACTTTTACCATCTCCAGTTCACCCACCTTTCAACCACCACGATGCATTCGACTTCCAGTCCCTTTTCCGTCCTTCCGGAGGTCCTACTCTTTGAATGAGGCTCCCTCCGCCTTGCCTCCTACTTCACACGCCGCTGCTGCCGTGTTAGACAGAGCTCCCTCTGCATTGCCTCCTACTTCGCAAGCCACTGCTGCCGGGATCGACTTATCCTGCGACGAAACTGATTGTTCGGACATTCACTACACCGTCCTCCGGCCTGTCTCGCCTGACTTCCTTTCCCTGTACCCACACTCACCTCGGTCCATTCACCATCCAGCAAGAGTTCCTGGCATAACACGACTGTCGGCTGAACTTCCTTCTGTGTCCACCAAGTCTTCCGTTCCTACCGGGACTCTCCCAAGTCCTCCTGTACAGAAGACATTTCTCTTCCTCCCTCGCCTTCGAATTTCTAGCCACTACCTTCTTTCCTTTTTCCTACCTTTTTCTCCACACCTTCTTACCGCTTTTCTCCACACCTTCTCTGTCAATAAGGTTTTACCCCTATGAAACAAAGGACAACAGGCATTGACAACAGCACGAACCAACAGAACGAGGGTTTCCTTCGACCACCTCATCCGTGTCTCCTGCTTTAACCTACACCGGAGGTTTATACGATCTCTCATTCCTCGCCACGGCGCCATTTGGTGCCTACACGACCGTTAATGGCTTTTCAAACTCAACCGCCTCTTTGCATACTGTAGTTCAACCATGGCAGACGTCTTCCGACGTTTCAGAGCACACTCCACCACCATCTCCGGTTCCCTGTAAATGCCTGGGATTTGCGCAGTCATTATCAAAACCAAAAACTGACCCGCATCTGTGCTGTCAACGCCATCGCCTTTGTGACGGACTACAATTTAAGTGCAAAATTTGTGTCATCAGAAAGCACCATCTCCTCTCCAAGCAGAGGGCTGATAGGGCCCGCCGTCAGAAGGCCGCAGCCGTTGCCTCTACAACGGAACGACGGTTCTCACCTGCTAACACAACTTCTGGATCTTCCAAAGAAGTTCGGACTTCGTTCTCACGCAAACGCTCAATCCCGGCATCGCAAGCACCTCGGTCTAATTATTCCTCTGTGCCTCCTCCCAAACGGAGCAAGAAGGATTTGCCTCCGGCCACCTCAACGGTAACTTCAGCTTCTTCATCCTCCTCCGCCGCTGCGGGAAAATGGACTGTCCACCCTCCTGTCAACACACCGAACGATGGCCAACGAACCATTCTGACTCCACCTTCACAGACCGACACGATCCAGGCCGTTCCTGGGCCATCTGGTATCCATCCTGCTGCCAGTATCCTAAAGAAAACACGTGTTCCGACCGACTCCTCCGTCAGGATCAAGCAAGCCCGGCAACGTTTTGCCCCGCCTGTTCATCTTCGGACGCCTCTACCAGCCACCACATTACCAGTCAACTCAGCTCCTGTTCAACAAAACATCGGTCGACTTCTTCCTCCTCCGGCTCCACAGGAAGTCTCGGTCCCGGCCAAACCTCTGCTTGCTCCGTTTTTTTCCCAGGCTGTGCTCCGTGAAGCATTATCAAGGGGGCTTCATCTTTCGGCCAGGGAATTAAAAAATGTAACCTTCAATATTGACTTTGTCTTGCAGTTCACTCAGCAGTTCACCAATGACTATGCGAACCTCCGCACCTCCCTGGCGGACTTGCCTGTCCTCCGCCAGTCTGCTGCCGTGGTAGATACCCTCCAAGTCGAAAATTCTATCCTCCGCGCTACTAATGACGCCCTAACTAATGAGCTGGAAGTTGTCAACAGAAAGTATTATTCACACCGCCTGAACTATGCCTTGCTCAAGGCCCATTACAACTGGGTGTCGCCTATTCCCTCCTCACCACCATGGAGGGCGTATTGCCGCGCCAGGTCGCGAACGTGTCTCCCTCATAATGCACCCTCCGCTCTCGGAGCTCCCCCATCACCAAAAACTGCGAAGAGTGTCGTTTCCCCAACCTCTGTCTACCGAGCTGCTCCTCACCACTCCCGTCGCCATATCGGGACCCTTCTTCAACGGCGCCTGCCATTCTGACAACACCTGCCGAAGCAATCGCCTCTCTGCTTCCACTCCCGGTTTCATCAAACGGAACCTCCGTTCCCTCTGTATCGCAGGCTCTTCCTAATATAGGGCAGAATGAACTACTTTCCTCCGCTTCAGATGGCCTAATATTGGTTTTACCTACTGTACCCTTCAATGCGATACCTCCGCTCACTGTGCCTCCACCAGACACTTTGGTGCCTCCGATACCCATCAAAACGTCACTGGCCGCTCTTTGGCAACAATCAAAGAACAATCCCCTGTTACCCGGCTTCTTTAGTTATTCAGTGTGGCAGTTTGACGATGCGCCAACCTTCCTTCCGGCTTTCCATGGCATCCACCCCAATGTTAAAACAACGGAGGGCTACCTGCCCTGTTCCCCTTGCCGCTCCAGGCGACGGGGGTAACGTTTGGCTTTCGGATGACACCAGAATAAGAATTTCTCATATTCTGCACCTTCGAATCTCCCCTTCGGTGAGGTGTCCACTTATGTTAACTTTCTTGGATCTCATTCGCATTCCTCTCGCCCAATATTTCTTCGGCCTTCTCTGCTCCGCCCTACGACCGGCGGTCCACCGGGATCCGTCTCATTGGGATTATTTATCGGGAATCCTCTTCCCTCTGTGCACATCCTGACCAGACATTATGGGGGGACCCTTCCCTTCGCTTGTGATATTCCGGCACCCTTTAAAAAATATATATATATATATTACCTGCAATGATACCTTAGCCTCCGGTCACACTCAAGTCTCTGCTTCGGCCTCCGCATCCACCTTTCCTCCGGATGCCTTCAACAACCACTCACTACCAAAGTTTTTGCCTGTGCCACCAACCCACCAGGAATTATCCCGGTTCCTCTGGTTTCTATTACATATTCAAGTCCGTCCTGCATCAAGACACCACTCTAGCTTGCCTCCAGCCCTTTGGTTGTGCCTGCCCAATCTTACCTCCACAACTGCTTCTGCAAGTTCATCCTACCGGCTTCCTCCGTATCATCATCTCTGTCCTTCACTCTTCAGCCCCCCGCAAGGTAAGAGGATTCATATACTATTTTGATCTCTTCACCTTGTTCACGTATGAATTGACCTCTGCATGTAATGATGTCTGTAACCATGATAAGAAATAATTACATAGAGTCCGGCCACTGAAAGAATGACTCGGCGTTCGTCGAATGTCGCCCATGTTTGCCAGTGCGATAGGTGCACCTTGCCGACAGCGAGTTCAATCGAGCTCAACATGGCGTCGAATTCGGCTTCGTTAGGGACGCGCGGTAAAACAGTCGAGCTCGGGAGATAATTTAAAACGTCGTGAAGTATTTCGAATCTAGGGTGAGTGAATGTGGAGAGTTTAGAACAAACACACAATCCAGAATATGTGCAATAACTGCTACTGTGTCGTGAGGTTTTTCTATATATACGGCTCCTGCAAGGTACGTTTATAAGCTTTTCCGGGCAAGTTATGTACAGACGTCGGGAAAAAAAAAAATGGCCGCGTCTATCACCCATTTTGCAGCCCAGTTTTTTCGACACGTCATAGTAATAAGTTGTAGACATGCATGCAAGCAGTGATTTAGGAGTGGGGACCGCACTCTAGTTTGCCATTTTTTTATGGTTGTAATCGGTGTTCGCAGCAATTAAAATAAGCGGCGGCGCCAAATTGGGACGGCAGTGAGAGGGAAAACGATGCGCTGGTTCCTTGTTTTGTTTTTAGGGTTCAAAATGTTTGTGCAACACTAAAGGCTTAACGTCTGGATACGATAAATCTTACGAAATGATCGGGAGTGGACAAAAGACGATGTTGATTTGCAACTACACTTTGTACCGGTTACGTGTGTAAACAAGCGAGCGGTCACATTGAAATGCATGCTTAACTGACAACTAACACTGTCAATGTATTACTGCAAGGATTTACACACGCTTCAAGGTCACACGTGTGAATTTATTGTAAACTATTTTCGCATCACCAAACACAGCCGAAATCACGAGACTGCTTCTATCGATTTAAGTTGCCGTACGCATGGCCGTACGTAGTCCAACAGTTTTGCGTGATAGTTTGCTTTTTTTAGACACGTGGAAATAAATTCGTATTTATTCTTTATTCGTCTTATCTTTCATTCTTTGTATGAATTAAATAAATTCTTAAATAAATTAAAAGTAGTTAATTCAATATTTCACAATTATTTTGTTTGTTTGGCTTTTGGGCAGCTGAATTTGGATGGCTTGCCTGCGTTACTTGTTGTTGCCTAGCAACCACTAGAGGAGGATGAGTGATGCGTTAAGCGCGAGGTTTAAGTACGAACCTTCTTTTTAAATCGTTTTTAAAAGTACTTCTACTGGAGCAAACATTTTCTCACTTCACTATGTTATGAGAGGAACCATAAATTATCTTTCTTCATTGCTGAAATTATTTCGTGTGTTGTGCGTAGCCATAACAACGTCTCGAAACGAGACCGTGTTACATCATTCCGATTGAATTCAAAGCACGGGCGAGCTCGATTCCATCGTATCCGTAGCTGTCTCTCGCGACAGGAACTATCCCTGGACCAAGCTCGTAACATAGCGTTGCCAAACTATACGAAATATACGTACAGTATATGTGCTTTCGTAACGGACAATGGATGGCCAAGAGCGCACCTTGCACGCACCAAAAACAGACGAGCGAGGCCACGACTTAAACAATCGATGATAACTTCAAGTCATTCTCTTAGTGGCCCGATTATAGTAACCCTTTAGCTATACCGAAAAATGTGTTAACGGGCAAGAGTTTATTAACTAAAAACAAACTGCCAATATATCTATTAAAAAAAATCAAGACTGTTATTTCGAACGCATTTTATTACAAAGTTAAATTTGTTGTAGACTCCAACAAAACTGTGCTAAAAAAAAAAGAAGAAATAGGTTATGTGAATAGATTAAAGAAACGCAAAAAAAAGCAAATGTTTCTACACATACTAAAAAAAATTCTGTAGTGGAGAACTCTAAATTAACTGAATTAAAAAAAAGTGAAAAATTACGCATTTCAAGCACATGCCCTCCTAGTTTTCAGCAAAATAGACAAATTTGTAAATTTGTTTAAGTAGCTTGTAAGTTTGTCATCAGTTGTTTACCAGGCTATTAAAACATCTCTACGGGGGGGGGGGGGGGGGGGGACTGGCGTTAAAAAGCCGATGGAAAAAAGACA
>JAHWFP010121124.1:55594-67722 GCA_023313725.1 Lithobius niger
TGATGGAAAAAAGCCAAAGAAAAAAGTTGTTCTGGTGGTGAAACTCCTTACCCTCCCTGGTGAAATTCGAGCCAAGGTAACTGCCAAACTACCAAAAAAATAAAGAACACACGAAACAATTTCTTTCTCCGGCTTTCTTCCACAGCATTTTATTGTCCCACGTCTTTTTTTTTTCGCGACATTTTTTCTACTCCATTTTTTCCCCCATCATGCCCACTGTTACAACATGAACATTTTAGTGTAGAATGAGACGGCAGATTTGTTAATAAAGATCCTTGAAAAAGTTGTATTGGTCCTTGAAAGTCCCTGCAAAAAGTCCTTAATTTTGTATGTACTGTCTTATGCGAACCCTGTTTCAGCCACTGACGAAGCTTCTAAAAAATCCACTACGTAAATTAACGTGTAAATAATATGTTACAAAGAACATTATTATTAATTTTTTTTTACTTTTTATTCCTTACAAATAATTTACTTACTTGCCATAAGCAAGTGAATTATTTTTATGGAATAAAAAGAATACAAAAAAATGTTATTTGTTTTGTAACGGTCAAATAATTTTTTTTCCGTGTGAAATTTAATTGAGTATCCCTAAAAGCTGCTTGCATGAATTTTTTTTTATTATAATTCTTGCTTGGGAAGGTCTTCAGGAAACTTGAAAAAAACCAGCGTTTGGGTCTTCCTCCTGTTGTTAGTGCAGTTTATGGGCCGAGCATCACGCACACCCACTTCACTTGAATGGAGCTCAAGTTTGCATTTAAATTAACGCGACGGTTAATTATTCTTGCTGCAACATTTAGAAACACTATTCATAATGCTGCGAGATTCGTTATTCTTACCTGCTAAATCTATTGTTGGAAATAAATCATAAAAACAAGACATTCGAGGGGCCTTCACGAGCTTGCCATTGAAATCCAGCGAAAGCGCACAAGAGCGTCTGCTACGGAACGCTCTTCCCGAGGGATGGCGCCACTGTAAACGCCGCCATGATTCGGCACGCAGCTTTAGCATTGAGTGTCGTATCTGCCTCAACCTAAACTCTCTAATCTGTGTGCTAAACCTCCGTTCGGGCAGACACCTCCGCCCACGAGTGAAAGTGGTTGGGACAGCAGATTGGTCTTCATCAGGACGTATAGTGCCTGGGGTAGGCGACTCGTACTGCGGGAAATTAGTCTCCGGTTCCGGGAACGCTCTGAAGCTAGCCCCCTTTCGGGTTATGAAGTCTGCTAATGTAAAACAGGTAATGCATACTTTCATCGGCTATAAAAAGACTAAAATTGCAGGGCCTGCACCTGCTTAATTTTAGTTTTTATTGCCTAACCGAAAATATACATTACCTTAACTCCCGCCCAAGCCTCCCCACCATGAGCTAGGTTCCGGTAGGAGGAGAAATGATGTCGACTGCCGCTGCGCAGGGGTTTATATAAGCAGCCCGACGCATGCGCAGTAAGGTATGAGCCCGGCAGGGAAGGCAACTTTCAAGTTCTAGGGGATTCAATAGCTATAAGGGGGAAACTGCTAATATAAAACAGGTAATGTACATTTTCGGTTAGGCAATAAATACTAAAATTAAGCAGATGCAGGCCCTGCAATTTTAGTCTTTTTAGTGCGTTCAGGAAGAATTTGTTGGTCATTGATGATTCATGGGGTGCACAGGAGGGGGATGCTGGGGGAGGCTTTGATGGTATTTCATGGGGATCCAATGCTGGTTCAATTTCTACTGCTAGGAAAGATTGATGTACCAAAATGCGTGCTTTCAGTTTGATCAACAAGAATTTTTCGGGTATCAATTTTTTTAGGGGCCTTGGAGGATTTCGCAGAAGTTCCATAGCTAGTTTGATTTCTACTGCTAACAATGACTTGTGTACCAAATTTCATTCTTTTAGCACTATCTGCAAGAATTTGTTGGTCAGGTCTCAAGGAGGGGCACCGGAGGGGGAGACAGTTGTGGTGCTTTGTAGATTATCTCGAGGGGGTTTCATAGCTAGTTCAATTTGTACTACTATGAATGACTTGTGTACAAACTTTCATGTTTTTAGCTCAATCCAAAATTTGTTGCTGAAACTGCAGGGAAGAGGGGGTAGTGCCTTGGGGGGGAACCTTGGGGATATTTCATGCCGTGTTCCATGACTGGTTCGATGTGTACTGCTAAGAATGTCTTGTGTGCCACAATTCAAGCATTTACCCCGATCTGCAATAATTTGTTGTCAAGCATCAGAAAGAAAGCACAGTGGAGCGCTAGGGGACCCTTTAGGATATTTCGTGGGAATTCCATGGTTGGTTTGATTTGTAATACTAAGAATGACTTGTGTACCCAATTTCAAGCTTTTAGCTCGATTTGCAACAATTTTTGGGTCAAACCTCAGTGAGGGGACACGGGGGTTGCTGGGAGCCCTTTGGGGGTATTTTATGGGGTTTCCATGGCTGATTCGATACTTGTGTACCAAATTTCATATTTTTAGCTTGATCTGTAAAAATTTGTTGCCCAAGCCCCTGGGAGGGGATGCAGGGGGGTGCTGGGGAGGAGGGGGTACTGAAGGCACTTGGATATTTCATGGGGGGCCATGGCTGATTAGAATTTTACTGTTAATAAAGATTTGTGTACCAAATTTCATGTTTTTAATTCAATTTGCAAAAATTTGTAACTCCACTTAATGATTTCTGCCCAGGGCACTGCAATAACAATTACTGTGCCAACGAGAATACTACAGTCACATCAAAATCATGTTCAAAAAACCTTGGTCGGTGTTAATACCTACATTTTAAGCTATTCAAATTGAAAACCGGTTCATTGGTTCGATCTCTAGGTGAGAGCAAAAGTTCTAGCCCATTTGGCCTTCCGCGTCAAGAATATGGTGGTTACATTAAAATAGCAAGCGAAAGACCGTAGGCCTTATCCATACCTACGTTTTAAGCTATGGAACTTGAAAATCGGTTCAGTGGTTCGATCGCCAGGTGACTGTAAAGAGTCCCAACAACAACTTAAATGGTTTCTGCCCAGTGCTCTACAATAATAATTGCTTTGCCGACGAGAATTCTGCAGTCACATCAAAATCGTGTTCAAAAGGCCCTGGTCGGTGTTAATACTTACATTTTAATCTATACAAATTGAAAATCGGTGCATTGGTTCGATCTCTAGGTGAGAGCAAAGGTTCTAGCCCGTTTGGCTTTCCGTGTCAATAATATTGTAGTTACATTAAAATAGCCTACGAAAGACCCTAGGTCTTGTCCAAACCTACGTTTTAAGCTATAGAACTTGAAAATCGGTTCAGTGGTTCGATCTCCAGGTAACTGCAAAGAGTCCAAACAAGAACATTAATTTAATAATAAATAGATTTATTCATCAAGCATCCCGAAGATCATGGTGATCTTGTATGGGTTGCAAAATAAAATACAGAATAATACAGATTACATCAAAGACACTTATGTTGTAAAATTCAGTAAGAAAAATAATTTGACATGATAATTTCAATAAATAAGTATTAAAGTTATTTTCAACATATTTACATATTTACAATTAGTTAGGAATTCATATTTGTGTAGTATAAACCATCAATACATTTTAACCATAAATTAACCACTGTTTTATCTCTCTTTTTGCATGTTTAAAGCTGTCCAGGTTTAAAAGGTGTGTAGGAATTTTATTAAAAAGTGTTGGTATATAATGATTTTGGCACATGGCACCATAATTATTTTTAATGAGTGGTATTTTAAATCTTATTGATTGATCCCTTAGAAAACCATTTTTAAAGGTGTCCTTAAGTTTGTATTCAGACTTATAATAGTTATTTAAAATAATAGTGTAATCCTTTAAATTTGTAACATTTAGTATTTTGTATTTTTTAATAAGATCAGTTGTTGACTCATGCTTCCCGTTCCTGCCAAAAAGAATTTTAATTAATTTGTTTTGAGCTTTTTGTAATCTTTCCATAAGGAAATCGGAAGCCTGGCCAAAAACCTCAATACCATATCTGATTTGACTATTAACCAAAGCATCGAAAACAATTTTCTTACCTTTATCATTAAGAATGGTTTTAACTTTATAAATAATTGGCATAAGTTGTCTTAATTTCTTAATTATAGCATTAATGTGTAATTTATGTTTCCACCCCGTTTCAATAAAAAGACCAAGATATTTAGCATCTTTAACTTTTAAGACAGTTTTACATTTAATGGTTCCCTTATTGCAACCACAGTTATTATTATGAATATATAGTTCGTCTGTAATTAATTTTCTATGAGGTGAAAAAATGTCTATGCTGTTGGTTTTCATTTCATTAATAAAGACATCGTTTGCTGTGCACCATTTTGTTAATTTGCTGAAATCCTGTTTTAGGTTTGCTTCCATTGTATCTTTGTTATCATTTATAGATAGCACTAAAATATCATCTGCAAAGAGTACAATTTCAGATTTATTTATACAGTTTATAATGTCATTTATATATACATTAAATAGTAATGGCCCCATAATTGAGCCTTGCGGTACTCCATATAGAACTAGATTTTGTTTGCTAAAGTTACCATCAATAGAAGTACAAGCTTTACGATTATGTAAATAACTCTTCATTATATTGCCAATTTTACCTCGAATCCCATAATGGTTACATTTCGTCAACAATTTATCATGATGCAGTGAGTCAAAAGCCTTTTGCAAATCAATTAACACCGCTTTAACAAATTTCCCCTCATTTAATGCTTTCGAGATGTTCTCGTTGATGTATTTAAGTGCGTCCAATGTTCCTTTACCATTTCGAAAACCAAACTGTTTATTTGAAATCACGTCAAATCTATCTAAAAAATTATTGATTTGAACAGCAAAATATTTTTCTATGACTTTATTTATGTTGGAGAGTAAAGCAATTGGTCTATAGTTTTCAATATTTTTTTTACTACCTTTTTTATGAATTGGTCTTAGTACTTGTATTTTTAATTCATCGGGCCACAATTCAGTATCAATAATAGAATTTATTAAATTTGAAATAAAAATGGAGGAATTTTCTTTTGTTTCTTTAATATGTCTCATAAATATGCCGTCATTACCGACAGAATGTTTGTTTTTCATACACTCAATGATAGAGCAAATTTCATTAGGATGACAATAGTTAATTACCATTGTGTTATTTACTTTTGTACCGGTCTTCAATAAATTATAGTGTTGGTTATCATCTAAGTCTGATTTAAATTTACTATGCAAGTTTGGGATAATGGAAGAAAAGCTGTCATTAATTTTGTTAGTCAATCTTTCAACTGATATATTAGGAAAAGCTTTCTTGAGACATGAATCCAAACTTTCAGTTTTAGTTTTCCCAGTTAATTTGTGCAAATTTTTCCACATAACAGAGCTATTACCATTATTAGTTTCAAATTCACTGGTAATGTAGTCATACTTACTCTTATTTATTTTAATATTAATTGTTCGTTTAAGTTTTTTATATTCATCGACTTTATTACTAGATGGTTTTTCTTGGTTTTTGATTTTTTTCCAGATTTCGTTTTTCATATTGATTAAATTGAGTATTTCAGTTGTAATCCAGGGATTTTTTGTTTTTTGGGCTTTTACTTTTTTAGTGATTTTATTACTCTTGTAAATACTTTGGATTTTTTCATTGATAGCATTAAGCATCTCATTTGGGTTGTTACTATGATTTTCCAGAATTTCCCAGTTAATATTCCTGAGATCACTAATAGTTTTATTTTCATCAAGAAAAGTTATTGTCTCTTCCTGATCAGTGTCATGCTTATCATTTTTTATTTCAATTTTTAATGCCGTGATGTAATGGTCTGCAATTTTTTTTTCAATACAAGCGCCCCAGCTATTCAGATTATTAGATTTAACAAAAATATGATCAATGCAAGATTTAGTTATACGGTTTGCGTATAATTCTACTCTTGTTGGGGAATCAATCTTAGACTCGAAACCATTTGCTGCAAGAGTATTTAAATATTTTTCAGTAGTTACGTTATCATTCTTATCTGTGTTAAGCTCAAGTATATCCAAGTTCAAGTCGCCAAGAATTATCGTATTTTCAGTATCATCAATGTTTAGTAGTAATTTATTTAATTCTTTGATAAAGGTTTTTTTATTGGTGTTTGGTTGTTTATAGATAAGCAGCAGAGTTAAATTAACGTTATTGATACATAAATTAGCCAAAATTGCATCATTTTTATCAATTCCGATGTTATTACATTCAATAATTTTGTTATTTTTATGGTTTCTGATAAGCATCAAGAGACCTCCCCCTCTACTTGTTGCATCTCTCGTTAACCAATGGGAATCATACCCCGCAATTCTATAAAGATAAGTTTCATTTTTTTTAATTCCAACTTCAGTAATGCAAATAATTTCCCATGTTATTTTTGAATTCATGATTTCAATTTGTAACGAATCCCAGTTTTTTCTTATACTACGTATGTTTACATGAAGGATATTGATATTATTTGAAGATTCATGACTCGAAAAGTATTCAGTTGCTTCTTCAAGGTTCGTAAAAATATTATTTATGTACTGGAAGGTGAGGAACGGTTGAATTCCTGATTTGGCATGCAATACTATTATTGATTATTATTCTCCACCCTTGGTTGGAGATCTTTTTCAGATTTGACAATTGTCACAATTTTCTCTTTTTCAGACTGTTTCATTCTTATTTTGCCGTCCTTAAACCAAACAAACTTAATTCCATTTGCTTTGGCAAATTGCTTTGTTTTCCAAAACAGCTGTTTATAATACGGGCTCATTTGCTCGTTAATAAAAATCTTCATACCATTACCAGTACCAAAACAAGCATCATTAGTAACAACTTTTTTTTTATGAGTAAGCCACTCGTCTCTGTCTTGTCGAAACTTGAACTGCACAATAATTGAAGAAACACCACTGTTGTTCTTTTCAGGTAGTCTGTGTGCTTTTTCAATTTGCATTGGTTTGTAGTTAGTGTTTCCAAAGCTCCACGCAAGTCGTTGTAAAGTGTCTCCCATATCTTCTTTTGCACATTTCTCAACACCACAGAATTCAATGTTTCGGTTTCTATCGTACTGATCTTTTTCATGTTGTTCAATTGCGAGTTTTTCAAGTCTATCATTCACATTTGCGGTAGTTTGTAAATGTTTTTCAACTGCTTCTACTCTGACATTCAATTCCTTAATGTTGTTTTTAAGTTCATCGTTTTCAGCTTGTAGTTCATCTATTCTTTTGTATGCAAAGTTTAAGGATTTGACACATTCCTGTAATTCTTGTTTTATTTGGGGCAGATCATTTACTTTTTGATCTATTTTACACAGAAATTTTTTTATCTCTTCAATATCTTCTGAAATATTTTTTTTCCTTGAGTTATCACTGGTTTTGTCTGTCGGATTATCCATAGCTGATGCACCTAACTTATCAGTTTGATTATTTGTGACACTATCTGATTCGTTGTTATCATCCTCAGTTTCTTGGTTTGGTTTTATTACTGTGCAACACTTTTCACATTTCCATTTCTTCCTATTGCTTCCAGATTTTTTTATCCATTTATCTTTTGTGACTGAACATTCATAATGGAAGCTTTCCTGACATCCAGCAAAGCAAACCACTACATCGGTATTCGGAAGCTCCTTCGCGCATTTGCCACAGTTCACTACCATTTTCACATTCCGTAACAAAAAGTTACATTTTGGTACTGTTCTCTCGCAGCTACCGTAGAACGTTGCACTGGCCGCTTCTCGATTCAACTTTTAAAATCGTTCATTCAAGGCAATAAAAATGAAAAATCGGTCTTAAAAAGCCACCAGTTGATTCACCAATAGTTCACAAACAACATTTGTCACAGATAAAGCTTCGATGGCCTCTGTTTGCCACCTAAATCTTGTAAAATAGTTGAGCTGGTTTCTGATTTCTGCCCAGTGCTCTACAGTAATAGATGCGCTGCCGACGAGAATACTATAGTCACAATAAAATCATGTTCAAAAGGCCCTGGTCGGTGTAAATACTTACGTTTTAAGGTATACAAATTGAAAATCGGTGCATTGGTTCGATCTCTAGGTGAGAGCAAAGGTTCTAGCCCATTTGGCTTTCCGTGTCAAGAATATTGTAGTTACATTAAAATAGCCTGCGAAAGGCCCTAGGCCTTGTCCATACCTACGTTTTAAGTTTTAGAACTTGAAACTCCGTTCAGTGGTTTGATCTCCAGGTGAGAGCAAAGAGTTCCAACAACAACAACAACAACAACAACAACAGCAACAACAACAACAACAACAACAACAACAACAAAAAGAAATGGCCAGGCTGTGGACGCCGAACGGTCCGATTGTTGTTATTAAAATTTGTAATGCAGTGAAATAGTTACGACGCGACCCGAAATACTGAATGTCGTTGGTCTATGTCAATTTTGGGCGAAACTATTGGAGTTCAAAGTTTGACGTTTAACATGGAAGTTCATGCTGAGGCTTACATAAGGACCGCCCTTGATACCAGCCAATCAGAAAAAACTACGTACGAAATAGTAACTTTTCAGAATTTGAAATATACGTAACTATTTATTTCGCAAAGTTTTTTCCACCTAGCTTACAATGAGCTCACGTGAGATTAAAAGTGCTGGTGGTCGTATGGCATGCCGTTTTATCTTTTATTCAATGCTTAGCATTATCTATGCACTAGCGGAGTCGCTTGCTTCGCTCGCTCATTCCACGTCGTCTCACTCCCCTTCCCTCCCCCCCCCGTGACCCCCCCCTCATTAAGTTGCCGTTCGGTCGGTAGATGGCATCGTATGTCCTGCTGGCTGCGCTGCAGATGCAGATGACTGCTTCGCATGTCCTGCTTGCTGCTGCTGCTGGCTGCTGCTGGCTGCCTTGCGGATTTTGTGTAATTATATATATAGATTATTTGGTGCTAACGCCAATTTTATTATCTTTATCATTGTCGTAATTACAATTCATGTTTAGCATTATCGACTTTCTATTTGCTTGCATAAATAGAAACTGACCTGTTGATAATGTCGAATAGGTTGTCGCAAATAGGAATTCGAAGATCGATAATGTGAAATCCTGGCAGTTAAATTAAAAATGTCCAAAAAAGCTAATTCATTTACCTTTTTCTGAAAAGGCAATGAAACCATTTGACTTGACCTGCAAAACGCCAAATAGAGGTAAGTCATGTGAATTTTTGAATAAAACGTAAACTGACGCACTGAAAAGTCTAATTTGAGTTTCATTGGGCGACGATTCTTGCATTGATGGGGACTTCAGCGTTAGTTTTAAGAAGCAAGTTAACAAAGTTGCCACCTAACTTCACCGCAATTTTCTATTTATGATAAAGCAAATTGTGGCGGAGTCTGGTGGCAACTTTGTTAACTTGCTTCTTAAAAGTAACGTGAAGTTGCTACCATTTTAAAAGTCGTCGCCCAATGGCGCTCCAGTTAGGCTTTTCGGCAGGCCGTTTTATTTTTCTTATTCAACAAGTAACATGACATACATAGCATATATCTAGACACACGCTAGTGTGTCGACGCCAAGTAACAGTAGATCATCCCATTGTAGATATCCGATTGTTAAAAATTGATTGTTAATGATAAAAAGGCGGCTCACTAGCAGACATGTGTCTGTTAACTGTAAGCAATTAAAAGCATATTTTGGCATGTTGAGGATATATCCCAATGCGACACAAATGTTTGAAATTGTGGAAAATGTAAAGGGAAGGGTCAGAGATTAAGAACAACTAAAATTTAAAGGATGAGAGTCCACCAATCATAGAGAAAAAGATGCGTCAATAACGTTGTTTTTATGTTACTGTCTAGCTAGCTGACTAGCTAATAAGATTTTTCCCATGTTAAATCCCATAGACTTTTTGCTCATGGCTAGCGCAAAATTGAGATGGCCTATGTACCTGAACTTTTGCACACGGATGCATGGTGATCTGAGGATGGTCCTTTTGTTGGTTTGGGGGTTGTAGGGGTGAGGACAAATGCGTGGGAGGGTTTTCCAAGTTTTCCAAGTTTCTTTTCCAAGTTGCAACCAAAGATTTTAAGCAACAATGGCTTGAACAATCAAGACTGGTCCTCAGATTTATTGTAAAAGCCTGGACGAACTAAAGACTGAACTGTAGCGAAGGACAAAATAAAGAAACATTAACGTTGCCGTGGATTGCGTAAGAATAAAAGGATGCACGTTAGATGATGGTTACGAGCATACACGAGCTAATGGGTTTTTTGTTAATAACCCCCCCCCCCCAAAAAAAAAATGCTTCGCGTTCTGCTGTTTTAGTAACAGCGACCTTCGAGGGTTTCTGCGTGACTAAATGTGAACGAAATCTTGAAAAATTAAATGGCAGTTGCAGGGATAAACAAAACAACTGAAGGGGATGCGCTGATTGAGTGAGCGAAGCGAACGAAATCAGCGATTGTTAGTCAGTGTGTGCAAAAATGGCATTGAAGCATCTTAAACAGATGGTGTAACCTTATGTACGTTCACAGTCCTATGTAAGCTGTGATATCTACCCAAAACCAAAACTGGTAGAAAAACCCGCCGAGTTTCCAAAAACGGTCGGCCTTGAAGATAGTGATATCATTCTACCAGGAAAAGGCCGCTAAGGTTAATCCTATTAGCCAAGTTAATCACACCGAATAATACTTTAAACGTTAAATGAAAACTTGAAGATTGCTACCGGTAGTAGCAATCTTCTAGTTTTCATTTAACTTTCGAACTATTAGTATGTGCGATTAACTTGGCTAATAGGATTAACCTTGGCGGCCTTTCCCTGGTGGAATGATACCACTATCTTCAAAAGCCGACCGTTTTTGGAAACTTGGCGGGTTTTTCTACCATTGTTGGTTTTGAGTGGATTTAGCGTTAACACCAATTCGTTTTGCAGGTCAAGTCAAATGGTTACATTACCTTTTTCGTCAAAAAAGTTAGATGAAGTAACTTTTTCGGATAATTTTAATTCCACTGCCAAATTGAATTTTAATTCTTCTGAATTACCTTTTTCTGTAAATGCGAAATGGTTTGGCGTTAACGACAGTGTAACCATTTGACTTGATCTGCAAATCGAATTGGCGTAAGTAATAGTTATCACCCTAGTTTTTTTAGAACGATCGAGGCTGCAACAATACGTCCGAGGGCGCAGCCGGAGGACTTATTGTGCGGCCGAGATCATTCTAAAACAACTTATTGCCGGATCATTGTTGCAAAATTTGGGTGATAACTGTCGTGTATCCCTACGTAGTACGTCGGTGTTCCTGAATTTATGCTATTGAAACACTTCCCGGAAAACAGGTTGTATAGCCTAATGGATTTGGGGATACCTCACTTATTTAGTGATGAAGATGAGGAATTGTCGAAACTACCCCTTGCATTGGGTGAAAGGGGAGGGGACGATCTCCGGAAGTTAGTCGATTTAAGATATCTGCGTGTATTTGAAACGTTTTCCAGCAATTCAGATACAATTTTCACACGTATTCGTTAAAAGCTTTTTTTCCCAAATTTTTTTTTAACTAGTGCCTCCTGAAAGGCAGGGGATACCCCGGAAGCCAGCATTTTTTTAAGAAAGCAGCGTGAATTTGAAACGCATTCTTGTAACTCAGCGAGTTGCAAGATGAAATTTTCACATAAACTCATTTTAAATGAAAAGTAAAAAAAAAGTTTCTGGAGAAAAGCCGCTGAGGTGGGAGGGAGGGGGCAAGGGCCCAGGAAGCTAATATTTTTTTTTTTTTAAAGTGGCCTGAATTTAAAACGTTTTCCTTTAACTTAGCGATTGCAATACGAATCCATATAAAATTTAAAAAAAAATGGTTAACAAGGGTTTCCTGCAGTGGGTGGGGGGGGGGAGGGGGGGGGGGTAGAAGAGGCCCCGGAGGCTAGCATGTTTTTTAAGAAATCACCGTGTTTCTGAACCGTTTTCCTGCAACTTAGGAATGCAAATCATTTTAAATTTTCATTAAATGAATTGGCTCAGCGTAATTAACATGCGTGGTACTTTAACAATGTGTTAACAATGATTGTATGGACGATAAGTTGAAAATGCATTGATTTCAGTTGGCACTTATCACCACACTTTTAAACAATGGTCCATACGAACGCTGGCCTGATAAGTCGATTAGAGCAATAGTTTGTAACAAGGAAAACAAAAAAAGTAGGGGTACAACTCCAAATAAAGCATAGGTAAT